>VDFB02160153.1:0-24485 GCA_007258455.2 Sequoia sempervirens | reverse complement strand
TAGAGTGTGATCCGAAATGTTGATGTAAAAATTCTCACACAATCAAATCTAGAAAACTTGCTGAGGAACATTATGGATTGTGGAAACTTGATATCATTAAGTTTTTTCCTCCCAAATCTAAGGGTCCAAAATTAAAGTTGAATTTTTTTTATAAGATTTTTTAACATTGAAACTTCAATATCTCACTATCTACAAATAATATTTGGTTAACATTTTAACCTTAGGCTTTTTTAACAATTTTGAAGCTTTGGCTAAATATTTAGGTCCATACATGCTCAAATAAAAACTATCTAAAAATAGAATATTTGTTATTTTTTAGTCCTTATTCACCAAACCAAAATATAAATCAAAATAAAATATTTTTTTGGGTGATACAAGAATATTGCCCTTACATCCTCAATGCTCCTGCATTAGAATATTTGAGCATTTCTTCTTACCATGTCTTCTTTGTTTTTGAAATTAAATTATCAAATAAAATTTTGAAGTTTATATATTTTCATGTACTAAAAGTATTCTAAATAATTATGAAAGAAAAGTCTTACAATCATGTCTATATATCAAAATTCATAAGAGTTATGATTATGTATGAATTTATTTATGTGTTTATGTCTATTTTGAAAGACCTTTTAGCATTATCCTATAGGGAAGGACTTCCTTAGCATGTGTAGGAGTTTTTATAGGAGCTATAGGAGACATGGAGTATGTGTTATTTTCTCGAGAATGGGCTATTGTGTTGGATAAATAAATAGTGATGTAGGGAGCTTGTAATTTTTTTGAGTCATTAACATCCTTGAATGCATAAGTTAAGTTTACTTGAGTTCTCCTTAGATCCTTGATAAAATACATTTCTTAGTCTTGTTTACACCTATCTCTCAAAGTGAATAAAGAATGACTATATTTATAAGAGTGAGCATGTCTTTTCATGTTTCGAAGAAGTTTTTTTATTCTATGTATGTGTGCATGAATCTATGTCTACTATTATCCTTAGAAAGAGGGTTCCAAATGATCAAGTGATAGCTATTTCTCCCAATGTGCTAGCATAGAGTTTGGAGCTTATTGATGCCTTGAAAATGTTACTTTTATGTTGGCAATTCGAAGTAATAAATTATAAAGTAATATATTCTGTTTATATTTTCAAACTCGTGAGAATATTGGTTTATGTGAGGAAAATTCTAGCTTTTAGTTTTAAAGTGTAAATAAAGATGTTTTAGACATGTGAAAAACTACTAATCCTTATATATTGATCTCAAAATGTGATCTTGTAAACTTTGTGAGTACTTTTGCATATGTTTAGGTAGATTGGTGATTTATTCCAACCTACAACATGTTCTAGTTCCTTTTTTATTAAAATTTATTCTTTAAGTTTATGTTTGAATGGTGTTCTGGCATATTTCTAATTTTAGAAGCAATTTCACACCATATTGTTATATAATGATGTGTTTTCAATTTTATACCCTAGATAAATATATCATACTATCTTTTGGAAAAAAAAAAAAAATTAGATTTCATGTATTTTATGATTTTTGAGAGAATTGATCTAGAATCATGTGAATTACATTGAATTCTTCACAATTGTGATGGGGTCCTTAATAGTGCAGTGTCATGTAGGTACTTTATTTATTACTTTTCTCTACTAACAACAATAATATCTTATGTGTCATTTTTTCCTTATTATTACACATTAGTATTGCTTTAATATTTGGTTGATTTGAAACATTTTATTATTATAGTTCTAATGTGTTATCTTTAGTGAAAATTCATGTTTGAGAATGATCCTTCCATAAATAATTTTAGTAATAGTGATATAGAGCATGTTAGTATCATTTTTAGATTTCATGTACTAAGTTTCAAATGAAATGGTTGAATTTTGATTCTCATCTCTACATTGATAGATTTTATTAATTTTGAATGTTTCTTTAGATTAAGAAAATATTGAATTATAGTTTAAACTTTTGATTAGGATAAGAGAAAATAAAATAATTTGCATATCATGACAGTGTTATCTCTCTTTGTTATATATGTGCTCTCATATAAAAGAAATAAGCTAAAATACATATTTAATAAAGAGATAATAAAATTATTGTTAATTTTTATCTTTCTTAAATGTTATTCACTTATGAAATAAGTATTGATTTACTTGTGTATAAATGGTAATAATAGAGTCTCTATCATTCTTTGTTTATTGTATCTTAGTTATAAAACAAAAATAGAATTATTGGAATGTGCAATAATTTATACATCTCTCCTCTCTTTGTTAGATCCTAGTCATTAAATGAAAAGAGAATGATTGGATTGTATAGTAATTTCTATAGTTATCCTTAGCTATATGTATGTTTGGGAAAATAAGTAAAATAACATTATTTGTATTAGGTTAAGTTTCTTCTTCTATACTTTTGAATTAATATTATGAAATGATTAGATGTTGTAATTAGCGAACGATAATTTAAAAATCTACTCTCTAAATTATAAAATGGATTAGATATGCCTTTATGATTATACCTCATCATTTGACCATATTGGTGATTTATTAAAAAGAATAAATGATTATTTATTCTTTCTTTATTTATTACACTTTGTAGAGTAAAATGTTAGGTACTAATATGTATACACAAATTTGGAGGTGAGACCTTATCTCCCCTACCATGTTATATTGTTATGGTTGTATAGCTTGAATTTGTTTCTTGTTTCTTTCCACTTGTTTTAGTATTCTCCACATGAGTTAATCTTCTACTTGTGTATGGTAGTGATGCATTAGGAAGTATGCCACCCTTCATAAATTTACACATCATCATCATTCTACTTTTTTTTTTATTTACACATATCTTTTACATGTGTTGGATTTTTAGAATGTTGGTTATTTGTAAAGACTACAATTGTGTGTAATTGTGCATTTCATCATTGTTTAACATTAAATTAATTAACAAAATAAATGGTAGTGCCTCTCCCCATTTTTCCCTTGATAAAATTTGGGTATTACATTTGGTTTCAAGGTATGGTTGTAGTACTAGGAGAGTTGGGATATTTTTCATCTATTTTGGCGTATTATTTTTACTAATTATTCAACCATTTATATATGTATGAGAATGATAATTACACTAAACATTAGTCATATAGGGATTTGTTGGACCATTCTAGATCATTTTTCTAGAGATAAGTCTCTAGAGATTCAAAGTGAGGATCAACTTTCTAGACCTATACAACAAGATTTTCTAGTATATATTAGACACTAGATCCTCAAGTCACTTCAATAGTTAATTGGGTTAGTTTATTATTATTTTCCCATAGGAAAGAGGCATCTTTTGTGTTTCCTTATTTTCCTCTTATTCATTTCAAATAAAGCCAAAAATAAAATACTAAGCTTCTTCATAATTTTGAACATACATAGATATCTAAAAATTGCAAGTAGCTCCTAGTACTAATTTGATGCAGGAGCATCCGGGGGTACTAGAAATCAAAATCACCCCAAAAATATTATTTTCCTTTATTTTAATTTTCAATAAGGGCTAATGTGGGCCAATGTGTGTGGAAAATAATTATTTCTAATTTCCAAATATTGTAATTCTTCCTTGTGGTGATTTGTAAATGTAATTTTGGAGGAAATGTACTTCGATAAATGTTTCCAAGGCATCTTGGAGGAATATTCTAGCCTAGGCGTCCATTTCAAGGTGGGGACCACTCATCAATGCATGTCCTTACATGTTGATTTGTATGATTTTCATGCTCTTACATGTTGGGGCGACCAAGTTTGTATGTTGGTGCATGTTCTTTCTAGAGCCGTTAGAGCCATTGAAGAATAATGAAGCACACTAGATTGACCAAATATGATTGGCTATGAGTTAGGTCCCATGTGAGGGCTATATGAGCAATAAGTAATTTACACTATTTTCATGGATTATTCACAAAAGGGGCATGGGTTTTCCAAGGAGGTATATTGAAAGGAAGTCGGGTGAGCGAAAATAGCTTCCTACACTAATCTAATCAGGGAGAGTTACAAAAATTTCATTTAACACCTTTTACTGTTACAATAAGAGAAGCACATACATAGAATAATGGAAGTGGAACAACAAGAAAGCATAAAATAGTGACACCAAATATACGCGAGGAAAACCCTTTTAGGTAAAAAACCTCACCCTCCAAAAGCACAATACTATCTTTATTATTTCAAATAATGAATACAAGATATCACCAAGTACAAGCTTCTTCAACAAGTGCTTCAACACGAACACCTGTTCTATATTATTACGGATAGTACTTTGTTACCTGCAAATAAACTATGCATTCTACAACTCAAGGCACTCACTAAATAGAGTGTTACAAGCTTCAAAAAGCATCTAGAAGGTGAGGGACATCCAAATCCACATGACACAACTTTCAACACCTTAGACATGCATTTGGAAACATCTTCAATGTTCTCTTACACCGCTTACACTTGTCAAACATGCATATAGTCTTCTTCCAAGCTTGGACGCCTAGAATATGCTAAAAATAGGATATGATAGATTCCTTACACTTCTTACAGTTGTCATAGATGACAACACTTATAGCTATAAGCGAATCTGTCATAACAGGCTAAAAATAGTTGATTCTCTTATATCCTGTCATAACCCAACTTGGGTGCCAACTTTCACCCATGCATTCAAAGATGCTTTATGATGTGTCATAGAATCTGTCATATTTCATAGATTCTAAAGTGGGATGCCTATGTCCACTTGGGATGATGATGTGTCATCCAACCACCTCCAACAGGGATGCCACCAAGCTGGTGGTTCCCAATCAGTGACATGACACCATAGGCATTTAAATAATACAAATAAATACATTAATACATCAAATTAAATCAATATTAGGACTCTAAGGTTGAGACACCATAATCCCAACTAATCATTTTCTTAGGGCCCCAAGGCCCATGGAATCGGAACACCATTTGAACTTTTTTGTGCTCATTGGTTTTGTCAATGCATCTACAACATTCATCAAAGTGTTAAACTTCTCCAGGTTCACCTTTCCATCTTCTACCATATCACAAACAAAATGATACTGAACATCAATGTGCTTTGTTCTGGAATGGAAGGTAGGATTATTTGCTAGACAAATTGCACTTTGACTAACAACAAACAATAATTTGTCCTGCATCTAAACCAATATCAGAACATAATCTCTTAAGCTAAATGGATTCCTTACATGTATGAGTGGCTGCCATATACTCTTCCTCTATCGTGGACAATGCGACTACAACCTATCACTTACTCATCCAACTGATAGCACCACCAAACATCATAAACACATAACCACCGATGGATCTTCTGCTGTCAATGTCACCTGCCCAATATGAATCCACATATCCTTGAATGCTTACAAAATTCTAAGGTCTAGTAGGATAACCATGAAAACACAAGGAATAGTCAGAAGTACCCTGTAAATATCTGAACACTCTCTTTACCCCATCCCAATTTACTCGTCCAGGATTAGCCATGAAATGACTAAGGACTCCCACTGCTTGGGAAATGTCTGGTCTCATACACACCATCACATACATCAAACTACCAACTGAACTTGCATATGGTACTCTGGTCATGTCCTCCATCTCAGTAGGAGATTTTGGACAATCATTCACAAAAAGCTTCATTCCTTGCATCACAGGAACAACTAATTATCAACAATCTACCATGTTGAATCTCTCTAACACGAAATTCACATACTTGCTCTAGCTTAACCAAAGCTTTCTTTTAGTTATGTCTCTCATAATTTCTTCCCAGAATGTACCTAGTTGCACCTAGGTCTTTAATCTCAAACTATGTTGACAACTGAAACTTCAAATCTGAAATCATATTTTTACTATTCCTAATAAACAACATATCATCTACGTATATGACAATAATGAGAATGTGACCATTATCAGTTTTAAAGTATACACAATGGTTAGATTTAGACATATGAAATACCAATGACAACACATAGGTATTGAACTTCTAATACAACATTCTAGGAGTCTGTTTCAAACCATAAAGAGACTTCTTTAATTTGAAAACCAAATTTTCCTTACCTTTTTCAATGAAATGCTCTAGCTATGACATCTATATCTCTTCCTCCAAATCACCATGAAGGAATGTTGTCTTCACATCCATCTGTTCCACTTCTAATTCATATGCTGCTGCAAGTGACAATAGAAGTCAGATAGATGTTAGCTTCGCTATAAGAGAGAATATCTCCCCATAATCAATTCCCTCCACCTAGGAATACCCCTTAGCGAACAACCATGCCTTATACTTCTTAATACTGCCATCAAGATCACACTTTTTCTTGAAAACCCATTTACAACTAATAGGTTTACGTCCAACAGGCAAAGGTACCAAATCCCAAGTATTATTTTTCTTTAAAGAATCCATCTCTTCGTCCATGGCTTGCATCTAGGAATCTGAATAATTCATATCCATAGCCTCTCTAGCAGTCCTAGGCTCATCAATATTAGTAATCAAGGAAAAATATGCAACTAGAATCAAGTAATGAATATCCAAACCTTTCCAGTTTCCACCTAACTTGTGTAGACCTCCTCAAAGGCTGAGGTTGAGGTTCTCCTTCTTCTTCAAAAATTTCAGAGCTACTTGAGCTCTCCCCATCATCAGGTTCAATAGGTGTACTTGGTTCTTCTTTCTTCAAAGTAGGTGGAATCTGAACCACCTCCTTTTGTTTCTCCTCTTTCTCTGGTTGTAGCTCAATAGAGGAAGGTTTCATCTCTTTTAAGATCACACTTCTGTTGTAGAGAACATTTTGAGCTTCTGGATCCCAAAGCTTGTACCCTTTCACACTGACACCATAGCCGATAAAGATACACTTAACAACCTTGTTCTCCAACTTAAACCTCTTCTCAATTGAAACATGAGCGTAAGCTTCACAACCAAATACTCTGAGATGTCTCATCGAAGGTTTTTTACTAGACCACACCTTCATGGGTGTCTTTCCAACAAGCGCTGATGTAGGCAATCCATTGATCAAATAACATGCAGTGGGTACCACTTCAGCCCAAAATTTTTGTTCAAGGCTAACACCATTCAACATACTCCTAGCCCTCTCCATCAACATTCTATTCATCCTCTCTGCAACTCCATTTTGCAGTGGAGTTTAGGGAGTAGTTTTATGTCTCTCAATCTTGTGCTCTTTATAAAAATAGTCAAACTCAACAAAACAAAACTCACCACCATTATCAATTCTCAAACACTTAATCTTTTTGCTAGTCTAATTTTCTACCAAGGCCTTAAACTCCTTAAACCGACTAAAGACTTCAGCTTTACTTCTGAGGAAATAAACAAATTTCCTTCTACTGTAATCATTTATGAAAGAAATAAAATATATAAATTTTGGTAGCGAAGGAACATTTAAAGGACCAAAAACATCTGAATGAACATAGTCCAAAACCCTAGAAGACTTATGAGAACTAGAGTAAAAAAGAAACACGGTGTTGTTTTCCATATACACAATGTTTGTAAAAGTCAAACTCGAGATTACAATCATCAAGGCCTTCAACAAGGCTCTTATTTTTCAGGTTTCTAAGACCCTTCTCACCAATTTGACCAAGTCGTTGGTGCCATAACATTGTCTTCTTTGCAAGAAGCTTCATTTTCATCGAATGAGCACCCTTAGGTACCCAAAATGCATGACCATTAGATGTAGCTACAACATGCTTCTTCTCTACATAATATGATGGTGAGGATGAAGAATCCAAAGGTCTCTTCTTCGATTCATTAGAAGAACTATTACATTGAACAATGCATGCATCAAGCTGAAACATAGTACCAATACGAACTCCCTTAGCTAACACCATAGCTCCTCTTGTCATCTTGCATCCTCTACCAGAGAAAACAAATTGCACTCTCAAATCATTTAGTTTACTTATAGAAAAAAAGTTTCTTGCCAAACCTGGGATATGTAAGACACCATCAATCCCTTTCACTCTTCCATCAAGAAATCTGATTTTAACTCTTCCACAACCAACAATCTTCAGGTGAGACTCATCACCCAGATACACCTCTCCACCATCGAACTCCTCATACTTTGAGAACCAATCTCTATGAGAAGTCATGTGAAAGGATGCACCCAAATCTATCAACCACACATCATCTGATGCATGGGCTACCAAGGCTGCAATAAATGCTCCTCCATCATCTTGGGATGATTTCTCAAATTCAGAATCGTAGAAAGACTTGTTTTTCTTCTTCTTCTCCTTCTTGCAATCTTTTCAAATGTGACCAATTTCACCACAATTCCAACATTTTTCCTTGAACTTCTTACTAAGAGACTTTGATCTCCCCAAAGACTTTGACTTAGATTTCTTGTCTTTCTTTTTGCTTCTCTCTTTTGGTCTGCCATGGAATGCAAAGGCCTCCTTGGCCATCTCAAAAGACTTCCTTCACATCTCCTTAGATAGTAATGAGGCAACAACCTCATCCATCTTGAAGGTGGAAGTAGTGCTTCCAATAGCCATTACCAGGTGATCCCAAGAGTCTGACAACAAACACAAAAGGAGCATGCAACAGTCTTGTTCATCTATTTTGTCTCTAGTGGAACCCAATTGTGTAGCCAACATGTTAATAGAGTTCAGGTGTTCTACAATTGATCTTCCATCTTCCATTTTTCAAAGAATAAATCTTCTTTCTCAAGAAAAACTTGTTTACTAGGGATCTAGCCTGATAGACATCACCAAGCTTCTTAAACAAAGAAGCAAAATGATCCAGGTGGATCTATGAAACCCTAAAAATTCAACTGTTCCAATTTTCCTTAAAATCGACATCATGATGAAAATCTTTCCAACATGGACCAAACACAACTTGAACAGGTGAAAAAGGAGCTCGTACGCCAAAGCTATAGCTAGTCAAAGTTTGGTCAAACCTTGCAACCACATAGGTATTTTTAGGTGATAAAATTGATCATCTCAAAATCAAGCAAAGATCATACCAGGGTGAAGTGCTCATCGGCATGATCCCGACGCTGCTTGTTTCATCAAAAATGGAGCTCGTATGGAGAACATGGTGACGTGTCAGCACAGTCAGGAGTCGTACAATGACGTGGACCAATCAGACTCTGACACTGGTAGTGACATGGAAAGAACATGTGGCAATCACGGTGGCGTTGACCAGTTAGAGACTGACACGTGGCAATGATTGTCTTTATCAACAAATCATTGGGTTCCACGTGGCCCAATCACAAGGCACCACGTGGCACCCCCTTTTGTGATCGGTTGGGGTCAAACCCCCAACCTTCTATTCTCCAATATACCTGCCTACCAACACGCCACCATCTGCACTATGCTATAAATTGGAAAGTGGTTTATTTTAATGAAGGAAATGTCAAAATTGGTGGACCGACAGTTTGAACCGCCAACCTCCCCCTTACCATCCAAGCCTCCTACCATTGCGCTATGCGCGTGGTTTGACAGAATATCAAAGGCATTTTTCTTTATCACAGTGATAAAGTCGTTTCTCTCTAATTTTAAAAGATTAGCTCCCCTAACATTAAAATGAATCTCTCTAAAACTAATAAACCTGAATTTAAAGAACAATAAGGGGCTTAAATAAAATTAAAAAAATATACAAATATTATTAAAAATTATTTTAAGGGATTAAGATTTTTTCTAAAAGATTATTAAGGTTTATGAGAGATTTATTCTTGTAATTAAAGGGGATTTTCAAATATTTTTACTTGTAATGGGGAGATATAGTTGATTTTGTAAATCATATGGTTATCTACCATATTGAGTAAATTTTGTGTATAAAAGGGGAGAGTTTTGGCTTTTCAAGATAGTGCAATTTTGGAGGAAGAGTTAAGAAAGGAATTAGAGGATTGAGAATTCTACATTTGAAGACACAATGTTAGGAGTGTTGCCAAATTTTGTGTTGAAGTCGCCCTCTCTATGAGGACTTTTCTCTTGCAGGTTGAAGAAGATTTCTGCAATTGAATCAACAACATCATGTATAACTAGTGGTTTTGAGTACTTGACTTTATTCTAACTTTTTCAATTATTGTTAGAATGTTGGATGCAGTATTGCCTGCATTATGCCTCAGTAAGGCTTTGTAAACGAGGCAAGGTGCCTCTATTAACTAGTTCGCATTCAGTTTAGTGCTTCAAGAACTAGGACTGCTTTATGTTGTTATTTTTGGAAACACTTGTTCAGTGTGGATTAGGAAGTGCTTGTAGGGCTTAAAAATTCCTTGCAGTGACAACTTTGTACTCACGGTCAGAAGACCAAACGATGTTGTAAGCAATTTGCAGGTGGCAACATTAATGGCAATTGATCACGCTTATTGAGCGGATCCAGAGACATAGCCCTAAGTGGTGAACTCTGTAATCAAATGTGCCTCTGATCTCTTGTTTTTTTTTTATATTGGTTTATGCACTTAATTCTGCAAACAAACTAAGCTACAATGGTTAAGTAAAAAGGCATAAGGAATTTATGATAATTCATAGTTAATTAATGAGCTCAGTAAAATGAATTGATGGATTGAGTTTGCATATTGGATTCAAACCATTAGTTAAAGATCCTGACACAAATTTGGAATTAAGTTAAGCAACTGATTTTCAAATCTATTTAATGAAGAACTTAATTGAGTAAGCACACATTAAATTTATTCAGATCACAAAAGTTTTCTCTTCATAGGCATTCAGGAGAACAAAATTAGACAAACAAAATCTAATAAGACCCTTGGCTTTCCTATCCATGAGATCCCAACCCTCTTGTTTCATTCTTGAAGGTTTGGTTCCAGAAATTGCAAGCCATAAGTCTCGGTCTACTAACGTGTCTTCCATTTTGAGCTTCCACAACACAAAATTACCACCATTAATTTTTTCCATCTTAATCCTCCCAGATGTGCCTATCATCTCTTTCTTACAAAAAGGTCACGAAATACGCTCCTCTACAAAACTCCTATTGAAACAGAGATTAGCTCAAAAAACCCTTCTACCCAACAAAGGAACCAAGGCTGGCTAGGCTCTTATACCAACTAAAAGGAAGTCAGGTGAGCAGAAACAACTTCCTACACTAATCTAATCAGGGAATAGTTACAAAAATTTCATTTAACACCTTTTAATGTTACAATAAGAGAAGCACATACATAGAATAATGGAAGTAGAACAAAAAGAAAGCATAGAAAAGTGACACCAAAAATACGCGGGGAAAACCATTTCGGGTAAAAATCCCCATCCTCCAAAAGCACACTACTATCTTTATTATTTCAAATAATAAATACAAGATATCACCAAGTACAAGCTTTTCAACAAGTGCTTCAACATTGAAGAGGGTGCAAACTTGAGACACAAAAAATGATGCAAACAACCAGAGAAATTTTATTATTGTTCAGAAAGGAAAATATTACATGCAGAGGATCTCTGATCCTCGAGCTCAACAATTCATGCAAGCTACAAAAAATTACAGAATTCCCTTTTCGAGTCTGCGAACTTTTTCCCCAAAAAGCTATCAAAAATTAAAAAACCCCGCCCATAAATAGATCCTTTTCCATTTTGGAGCCAAAAAAAATTCGAATTATGAGTTTTGGTGGTTTGGCGCCAAAAATTACAATTTGAAATTCAAAAATTGAGTCATAATTCGAAAATTGGCAATTTTCCAAAAATTGACCAACTTCGGAAAGCCATAACTTTTGATTTGGGACTCCGTTTTTTGAACCGTTTGAACCGTTGGAAAGGTCTCGGAGTGAAAAACGCGCTAAAAACTAGCTATGCTGGTTGTGACGATTTCTGGGCCCGTACGAGACCGTTTAGTGACTCAAACTGGACTCAGAAGGTTTTTCAAGGCAAAAAGCATAAATTGAAATTTGAATAACTTTCAAACCGGGAATGATCTTGACCTAATTCTTTTGCCAAAGTTCTTATTTTTCTGTCTTGAAGCTTCTCATAAATTTTTGCATCCTAACGCCTTCAAATTCAAAACTGCTAAAAATAGCGATTGAGCAGAAAAAGAAGAACTAAAAGTGGGGAATTACATTATGATGAAAAGGGTATCCAGAAATGCAAAGACATCTACAAAAAGATAACAAAAGGAAACATAAATTGAAATCATATTTTTGGGTGATGCAAGATTGCCCTTACACCACTGGATGATTCTGCATCAAACACAAACACCTGTTCTGGAGTAATATTGTCACGCCATAGTTTTACACATAGGAAAAAAACACAACTTAGCAAAAAAAATCATTTTAAAACAAGAAACTATCGCCTTACTAAGCTTGACAAGTTGGCATTATATAACATTAGATGGACACACCTAATTTTTTTTTAATTTGCATAAGAATTAAATATTGTTTTCCACCAAACATGTACGTACATGGTCAAGAATTACATGCATTGGCTATGTTGCTTGAGCGACCTTGAAACTCAATACGTCCCCTGAGGTGAGGTGTGGAGATTATGGATTACATTTGAATGACACTTCGACTAACCACACGAGGGAAATGTCACGGGGTCTCAAATCCAACCACCACTTTCACTACTCTTGACTCTCTTGATGGATTATTATTAAATCACAAATTCTGACCTTATTTGCAAAATCTTTAGATGATCGTCTTAAAACATACTTATGTTAGGGTGAGGTTCATATTTTGAGTTATTGACATCAACTCTAACTATGGTTCACCTCTAATACAATTTTTTTTGTTTCTCAATAAATCCTTAAATCAATATTGTAAGGCCGCCAAGGAGGTACACTAAATGACAATAATTAATTTACAAGTACAATATGTATTAACCTATGCTATATATATATTTTTAATTTCATTATCTCTTTTGTTTGATATGAATTTTAATTGCAAATAATAATCTACGGTAATTTTGCCAATCTAAACTTTTAATTCATATCCCAAATAGTGCACTAAGCCCCAAGATTTCATATATATATATATATATATGCATTTCACCCAAATATTTCTCAAAAAAAAAATCCTCCTCCTAAGAATTAAATCATTTTGCAATTTTATTGAAAGAATAATTAAAATCAATAAACATGAGAACTTTTAATTATAATTTATTAATGAAATCATAAACATGTTAACTTCTCTTTCTTTTAACTAAAGTTGGTTAATAGAATCATTATTAATAAATAAACAAAAACAAATAATATTTTACTTTAATGATATTATCAGTAATTTAATCATATTTACCTTAATTACTATTTTAATTATATCTTACTAATTAAATTTAAGAACTAATGGCTAAAATAATTAATAATTATTAGCACCATACTACTTTACCAATCTTTTTAATATCTTGCTAATTTTATTAATGAAATTATAAATAGTTTGGTGGGCTCACTTTAGATATCTACTATGGAATCTAAGTCATGTTTCTTTTTTCTTTTATCTCACTTTTAAGAATATTACTTGAGGATAAGGGATTTAATTCCTCCTCCCATTACCACAAATCTCTCCCAAGTAATTTAGTTTAGAATTTTACCAACTTAAGATTCTCAGATTTTATATATATATATATATATATATATATATATAGGCTATTCTTTCAAGGAAAGAATATTTGGGTGTAAGTAATTTATACCAATGAAATGGTTGTTAAGGAGGATTAAGACTTGACTAACACAAGTTGCTATCCTATTTTCCCTTCACACATCCGACCTTAGTATCAAATGAGAATCTAGAAACACAAATTGTAGTGCATGCAACCCAATTTATATTGAAATGATCTAAGAAGCTATTGTATGGTTTAAATAACCCTTAGTGATGGAGATACTCATATCATTAATGTTTTAAAACTAAACTTTTGCTACTTTCCAGGCCGCTAATGGTAATAAGGTTTTGACGAGGTTTTAGAGTATTTTTATTAAAATGGTTGGTAACAACAAGATTAATGGCAGACAAAAAAAAAATCACTTAAACCAAGTTAGGAAAAATGAAACTTTTGTAGGTACCGATGAGAATGAACGGGAAAACTACTAGATTTTTGCAGTCTTTTAAATATTTGATTTTTTTCAAACGTTAATGGGTTTTACAACTAACGACGTTTGTTATAGACTTTCTATGAATGAAGAGACTTATAAAAGTGTAACAATTATTTTGTGTCTGTATCAATGCAAGATGATTAAACGAATCTCAGTTGTCCATCATTTTCAACATTTTTTTCTTCTGGCTATTTTTTTCCATTATTCCTTTGCCCGACTGACCTATTCATTGTGGTTTTCACTCCTCCAAACTCTACTTCACTGGTATTGACCTTTCACTTCTCTGGTTAATGAGTTGCAACCTGCTAATAAGGTTTTTCGATGAGGAAGAGTATGCTTATTAAAATTAACATCACATACATGATTTTATTAATGTATGCATTTAAGTTTTAACAATACAGTATTTTTTACCCTGCGTAACTAAGAATATATTAGCAATTTTATTGTTGTCACTTAGAAATGCACCCTAATGCAAAGTTGTAAAAACTGAGCTTTCTAGTGAAACATTGGATCACTCCAAGGCTGTGAGTCACCTCAGATTGGAGTGAACCTCTGGAGAAGGTCGGACTTCCCTTGGGTATCGCCTAAACTACTGATTATCTGAAGGGAAAGGGAGAAAGAGAATATATTGAAAGTAAAACTAACTCTATGGTGATACACCGAATTAATGAGAAATCAAAAATGAAAACAGGGTGAAACACACTGAAGAAAACTAGACTACTGCTGTTTCACCTACTCAACATCATCCCATTCAGCTTTATGCATCACTCTTGGCAGGTTTGATCCACATACATATCTAAGAAGGAAGGAACTATCTTCACAACTAAGTGGTATGAATGCAAATTTGGTAAAACACTGTTAAAAAATACATACATAAGCTAACATACAAAAAATGGAGTGGTACGGGCATTAATACTTGTTTTCAAGATGAACTCTGTTTTGCATTCCAAAATTTAGTTGAGTTATAGAAACATACACTAATTGAGAAAGGATTGATGAAAAAATCACTAACTCCCTTGAATGCATAATTCAAACTCCCTACAAAAAAGGAAAAAAATGCCTTATATATAGATTGTGATGGCCCCCTTAGGGCTTACAAAATATCGGGCCTAGAAAGATCAATCTTTAGATCTTTTTGATTGAAATTAATGTTGAAGCCTGTGCGTCCCCACTGTGTGTGTCGATGAAGAGCTACCCTCATAGAAGCCCTCTGATATTTCACAGCTACCGCATTCATTGATCCATCGTGTCCTATTTAGCTACTTCAGCTACATCTTGAATGCCCTGAGCTTGCAACAGATACACGTCGCTTGTTATCCTATTGACGTTCCTTAGACTGTCATGGTTTACCCTCAGATCTCTCTGATTGGTTGAGTAAATTCCACGCAGCCTCTTTGGTCAGTTAAAATTCCTTGATCAGAATCGCATCTCGGTGAGACACTAGAAGTGTCTCACCGATGCGATTATGCCCTCCTGAAGCTATCGACGTAACATGGAGCTATCGCTGAGAGCTTATGGCGAGCTCATTTCATTTACCCTGAGCTTGCTTTTCTCCTCCGGGCTTGAGCTCCTTCGGCAAGACACTATCGAGATGGGAAGACATCTTAGCGAAGCTATCATTTTGCCGATGCTCTTCTTTCATTGGGACCTTGGCTTGTCGGCCAAACTTCATACCGAGCGTCTTCTGCCATATCGACATCTCCCTTTGTCGCCGAGACATACTCCATTCACTGAGACTCTATATTGAAGTCTCCCTGCTTTGCTGAAAGTTCACCTTGAGTTCGGAGAAAGCTTGCTTGGTCAGAAAAACATCCTGCCGACCCCACCCTCATTCTGTCCGAGCTCTTCTTTTCCTTCGCTGAGGCTCCCGCCGGTCGGTAAGAGGTCCTCCCGAACTCCAAATGTTATGCTGAAGGCCCCTCGCTTCGGGGAGACCTCATATTATCGCCGAGACATCTCGACGAATGCCCTTAGTTGTGCCGAGGGCCCTTTCTCTTTTGCGTCGGGGAGATTTTTCCTGTCGGCCAGACCCTATGGTGATAGCCTCCATCCTACCCGATGATGCGTTTGCTTTCCCTTGGTGTCAGCATAACCTCCTCATCTCTGCAAACTATTTCGCCGAGACCCATGCTTTATCTTGCCGACGAGTCCATCCGTTTTCCATCACTGTGATGTTCCACTATCGGCAAGACATCATATAGAATGCACCCTATTATTCAGAAAGACCTCAACTACTCTCGGGTCGCTGAGACATAATGTATCTCCCACCGATGAGTCTACATGTCCCAAGTGTGTCGCTGTAGCTTCCATCTATCAGGGAGACCTCACATAGACTGCGTTTGCTACACCAAAAGGCCTCATGCATTCAAAGTCGCCGAGACAAGGCAATTGTTACGCCGACAAGGATCCTTCATTATTTTCCCATTGGCTAGACCGAAGGTCACTCGTCGAGACCTTACGGTGATCGCCCCAACCTACACCGATGAGCACATCCATCCGCCACCGATCGATGAGACAAAAGTGAACTCATGCCGATACGATGCACTCTATTCCTTAAGTTGGCAAGACAAGAAAACCTCGCTGAGACATAATGCCGATATCGCCTAGCTCCAGTGATGAACCACCATATACATAGTCGGGGAGACATGTTGAGATCGGTAAGACGCAACCCTGATAGCTAAGACATATGCTGATAGAAGCTTCTACGGTCGCCAAAACAATAGAACCGTCCTGCCGAATGAAGAATGCAGAAGACCTGTGATCGCCGTGACACTCCTGGGGTCTTGGTGACTCTGTCCTTAGAATATTTTCATGCCGAACCAAAACAAGGCAGGCTTCTTCACTGAATTCCCCGTGACCTAGCATCAGATTCATGAACTTTTCCCTAGGCCGAATACTTCATTTGGCCTCCTTGAACCTGTTAAGACGATTTGCTTTTCCTGATTGAGCCAAAGGGTGAAAATTTAGGCAACAATTATGGCGACCTTTGTGGGATGTTTGCCTGCTAAACATGAGAACCAGTGACTGGGCTTATCCATTGGGCATGGAGTCATTAGAAGGCTTAGAAAACAAACAAAATATCAGTCTTGCACATGGCCTCAACCTCATGAGATTCACGAGTCATAACCGGTTGCCCAAAAATGAAACAAGGGAAAACGACAGAGAGAAAAATACCGCGTTAAAACAACATTCAGGGGATGGAGAAAAACAAAAAACAAATGAACCATAGTGCAAAGCACTTATTGAAAACATAACACCTAACTAGATATGTACAAAAGGGGAACCCCATCAGATTTGATAGCAGGGCTTAAGGTGTATCCCATTGACTGGGATAGGAAGCACTTCCCCGTCCGTTGTAGCCAGCCGATAAGCATTGTGCTCCTTACAATCTCTGACAAGGAATGGGCCTGTCCACATGTTGTCAAACTTGGTGTGATGTCCTGGCCTGCTTTTCAGAACGTCCCATTTGAGTACGAGGTCTCTTACCTTGAAAACCTTTTCTGTAGCCTTCTTGTCAAAAGTTCTTTTCATTTGGAGTTGATGATACTCCAAATCTTTCATTGCTCTATCCCTTGATTCCTCGAGTTCCATGAGCTTTGAATACCTCATAGACATGGGGTCCTACTCCTCAAACATCTCCAACTGGCGAACAATATCAAGAGCTGGAAGCTCCACGGATAGTGGCAATCTTGCCTCTTTTCCATAGACCAACATATATGGCGAGTTACCAACAGACCTCTTAGGGGTCACTCTGTCTGCCCAAAGTGCATTCTTTAAACTGACGTGCGAGGTCCTTTGATTATCCTCTATGGTTCTTTTAATAATTCTGATGAGGTTCTTATTCGTGCTCTCAGCTAGGCCATTACCTTGAGGGTAATAATTTGAAGATGTGCTCAAATGAATGCCATGCTTAACGGCCCAGTCGGTTACCCTTAGACCCGTGAATGCAAGGGCATTATCAGATATGATGGAGTCAGGCACTCCAAACCTGGTGACTATATCTTCATAGAAGTTCAAAACTGAAGATTCTTTTGCTTCCTTCAATGCAACCGCTTCTGTCCACCTTGTAAAATAGTCAGTGGCTGTAAGTACCCATTTGTGACCTAGCACTGGAAGGTGGATTTATTGGTCCAATAAAATCAATGCCCCATCTCATGAAGGGATGCTCTACTTGAATTGGATGCAGGGGCATAGCAGGCAGCTTTTCCTTTCCTGAAAACAGAGCACATTTGATGCACTTTCTTGACCAAGCATACGCATCCTTGAACAAGCTGGGCCAGTAGTAACCAGCTCTCATGACCTTCCAGGCAGTAGTTCTGGGAGCAAAGTGACCTCCTGTAGCTCCATCATGAAACTCATGAAGCACTTTTTCAATTTGATCACTGTGAATGCATCTTAACAGGACACCATTCAGATCTTTTTTAAAAAGAACATTGCCCATCAGCACATATGGTATGGACTGCAGTCTAAAGTATCTTCTTTTGGCTCTATTCAGACCTAATGGGCATTGACCAGTTTGTAGAAATCGGGTCATATCTTGAACCCAATTAGTTATCCCCATGGGCACATCATCTTGAGCATTCTGAGGCTCATTTGTATTGGCAAGCACAACATCCTTTTCAAGTTTACCTTCACTGCTCGACCCTGAAGCAAGTTGTTCACAAAGACATTTATCTCTAACTAGCTTGGTGATCTTAATATCTACATCGTACTCCATGACCTTAGTGATCCACCCTCCTCTTTTTTCATTCAGATCCTTATTCAACAGAAATTCCTTCACACTTGAGTGTGTAACCAGAATATGAACCTTATTGTTTGAAAGAAAAGGTTTAAACTTCTTCAAACTTCTAATCACAGAGAGAATGCGCTTTTCAACAAATGTATACCTTTCTTCGTAATCAACAAGTATTTGGCTAAAGAAGGCTATGGGTTGTTCCAAATTGTCATTATTCTTCTGAACCAGCATAGCAGAGATTGAAACACTACTACCAAAAGCATATAAAAAGAAGTCTTTAGAGAAGTCTGGGTTTACCAATGTTGGAGCAGATGCTAATGCCTCCTTAATTTCTCCAAAACTGTGCCTTGCCTCCTTTTTCCAACTGAAGACTTCATTCTTCTTTAACATGGTTGTTAGAGGTTGTAGCAGGTTCGCCACATCTGGGATGAATCTTCTCAGAAAGTTGATATGTCCCAGAAAGCTCTATAGACCCTTCTTGTGATTAGGCAGCAGCAACTCAAGTATGGCTCTAACTCTCTCAGGGTCAATAGTGACTCCCTGCTTTGACACTATGTGTCCTAATAGTTTCCCTTCGTGGACAACAAAGATACTCTTCTTTGGATTGAGGGAGATACCAAACTCCCTGCACTTTTCAAAAACTTGCCTAAGATGTAACAAATGTTCATCAACATTCTTGGAATATACTGTAATATCATCTAGGTAAATCAGTATAATCTTGTTGATCAAACTTTGAAATGCCATGTCCATGGCCCTCTGAAATGTGGCACCAGCATTGGACAAACCAAAAGGCATCCTTTTGTATGCCATGGTGCCCCACTTAGTTGTGAAAGCGGTTTTAAACTGGTCTTCCTCTTTAACTAGTACTTGATTATAGCCCGAAAAACCATCCAATAAGGAAAATCTTTCAGATCCAACAACTTCTTGTAAGATTTGTTCCATGGAGGGTAGTGGGTAGTGGTCTTTTAGAGAGGATCGGTTAAGATCCCTAAAGTTTACACAAAGCCTTATCTCACCACTTTTCTTTCTAACCGGTACAAGATTAGAAACCCATGAAGTGAGCTTGATAGGGAAGACAATACCCCCCTCAACTAGTTTAGTCAGCTCCTTAATCATTAGGGGCTCAAGTTTAGGATTCAAGGGCCTTTGTTTTTGCTTTACTGGCTTAGCATCCGGATCTAACTCAATTGTGTGCCGAGAAATGTGGGGATCAAACCCTTTCAAATCCGAATATTCCCAAGCAAAGACATCATAAAATTCTTGACATAAAGCAAAAAAAGCCTTTTTATCTTCAGGTGAACAAATTTTTCCTATCTTAAGGAGCTTACCCTTGAAAATATCTAGCTCTTCATAGTGCTCTTGTTTGATTTGCAAGCCGACTTTACCCTTTTTAAGCTGATCATCAGTACTGAAAATTGACTCTAAGGTAACAAGGCCTTTGGGTAATTTATTTGTCTTTAGCTGTATGACTTGATCACTATACTGTTGCTTGAGTTTTGCTTGATTCACCATGGAGAACTGATCTTCTTCGAGCAGGAAAGAAAGGATCTGTTCATCACTGTTAAAGACTTGCCAGTGAATGTTGTTGTCAGGAATTGATGGTCTAACTACAACCTTCACATACTGTTGCACCTTCTCTTTTCTAATATCTCTTGGAATATCAAATTGTGCTCCAATGGTTGCAAGCCTATCATCATGTTTGTTTTGATTTCTTGGGATAAAAACTAAATTAAAGGCATCAAATTCCTCAAGCATGTTCCACACTCTGTTTCTATAAGACTTCAGTGTGTCATTTTTAGCCACATTCAGGCCACTTACTTGATTAACAACTAATTTGCTGTCTCCATGCACTTTCAAGCGGGTTATTCCTCTCTTTCTTGCCCACTCGAGACTTTGAACTAGGCCCTCATATTCAACAGTGTTGTTGGAGCATGAAAAAGTAAAATGAAAAGTAGCATAATACTTATCACCTTGCGAAGATACCAGCATTGCACCTCCTCCAACGCCATTTTTGCTTCTTGAACCATCAAAATACATTTCCCATAGTCCATTTAGTGGTTGCAACAACTGATCCACATCTTTCTCCAAGTTTGGAATCTCTGTGTCAGGCTCAAGAGTGACATAGTTTCCCATACCAGCATCTTGAATAAGGTCCTCAGGACTATCCAATACATTCTCAACTACCCATTCATGCAACAGCACGTCAGGAACAACTTCTAATTGGAGTTCTTGAGTAGCAACTAGTTCATTGTCAGAAAGAATGACACAATTTATGTATGCAGTAGTAGGAACAAAATTAAAGGGACTTGGGTTATATGGCTCAATGTGATCTTTAGCCAGTCTCTTAGATTTAATGGTAAGCTTGGTTCCATATCTTGTTCTAAATAACATATGTGACCAATCAGCTGATACATAACCACCTATCTTGGCTGTAAAGTCTCTAGATAAACACAAGGAAAAGAAGGGTGGAAGATCTATGACACATATGTCTTGAGGAATTGAAAAGTTTGGACAAGCATGGAGGGTGAGGTTTAAATCCTTGATAATACCCAAAGTATTAACCGAAGTACCATCCAATTGGATCACTCCCTTCTCTAAAGGCTGGTATTTTAGTCTAAGTTTGTCAGCAATCTGTTTTGGCATGACGAAGCTACTAGCTCCACTATCTACCATAAAGTTATGGACTAATTTATCACCAATAATGATTGACACGTAGAAAGGAGGTGGTTTGACTTCTTTTCCTACCTCTTTGCTGGACTGTTTATCATTTGCCTGAGCATTATTTGTCAAAAAAACCTTATCTTGACCTAATGGGGATTCAGACTCACCTGATAACTTAAGATTTGACAAGGCTGAACATAGAATATCCTTTTGACCAGGGATGAACAATGAATCCCACATAGACATCATCACATTTTTCCTTTTCATACTATCAAGAATGTTAAAAGGTACAACTGGGTTTACTTTATTGTGTACCTTTACGCCAGTGTCATCAGCTTGTAAGTGTCGCTGCTCTTTAACTGGGAGTTGCTGATTTCCTTGCAAAACACTAGTCACTCGAGATGTAGATGGTTCCACATTTGATGCCTTTCCTTTGTAGGCTGTAGGATCGAGCTCAAATGCTCTCTTCTTTTCTCTCGTATTAGCCACAATAGGAGAACTGTCCACATTCAATCCACAAAACTCTTCACCTTGCCAGTTAAGTAGAGTAGCATCATTTGCAAACTAATCTTGGTGTTGTGGAGATGACTCATTAGGTGCATGCTATTGTGAGCTTGAGGCATTCTGCACCATAAGTGCTTGATTGATAAGTCCATTTGAGCAAGTGGCCTGATTGTGGGGCTGATTGCAAGGGTAGCACCATTCATAATCTACTGCTAAATTATTTTGAGTAGGAACCAGGTCTTTGACTGCACTAATAGGTGTTGGAGCATAGGCCTGAAAAGGTCTTGTGTTCACATTCTATCTTGTGCCTTGATAATTTCCCTGATAAGCTTGTCTATTACCTTGGAATTGCTGTTGTTGACCTTGAAAAGGATGACTTGAGGCCTGATTCTACTGTTGATAAGGCCTATAATAGGTCTGTTGTTTTTCCAAGTTCACCAACTTGTTGCCAAATATCTGTAAAATACTTTTGATCTCTTGTAGCTCCTGTGATGAGCCTGAAGCAACACTCTCTTGTCTATCAACGACTGGAATAGCAGCTGGCAGCGTTGGTACAGCTGGTAGAGGTGTGAAGGGAGGTATTTGCAAAGGAATGTTTGCATGAATTTCTAGGAATATTGGCATTGTTGGCCTAGGAGTGAGTTTGTCTACTTGTATCAAGCTGTTTTCAGCTTTGATACCTATTTGAAAGGCATCTGGTAGAGAGACCCCTCCCATTGACTGTATCATGACAGCTATGTCGCTATTCAGAGCCCTTAAAAAATACAAAAATGCGTATTCTAGAGGTGGCCTCACTGTTTCAGGGATTCTATCCCAAATTCTCTGAAATCTAAAGTTGAAATCATTCATTTGCTCTTGTGGAGCCCTCTTGATTGTATTCAATTGCTCTAGTAGAGACAAGTTGTCAGACCTGTCTTGGAATTGCTTATGCAACTTATCTCCAAATTCATCCCATGTTGCAATTGAACTGACTGGTAGGCTCCTATACCACTGCACAGCTCTTCCTTTCAGTGAAGCAACTAGTAATCTCACTGCAACATCCTCTTGGGTTATGTGGTGGACTCCATAGCAGCCCTCTCTCATGTGTTCAATTGGGGTAGTTTGGTCTTCCCTTGTAAAAATTGGCAGACTCTTCAAGGCTTCCATTGGAATATCATTGTGTTGTGTCAGGTTCAAAGGGCTCCCTTCGTTGAAAGTGACAAAGGTTGATTCCTTGGAGTGGCCATTGGAGGTATCTGAATTGGATTTACTTGTATAGCAAAATGAGATCCCACTAATGGAGGAGTAGACTGAGTTCTTCTAGAATAGATAACTATTGTTCCTCTTTTTTTTGTTGCTCTGCCTTTCCTTCTTGGTGGTGACACCTGCAAATATTCAAAGGGACCCGAGCTGCCTCTAGTATGAACTTTTCTCATAAACTATAAAAGGCATTGATTTCTGGAGCTCTTTCCTCCTTATGGAGTCGCCAAGTAGCCAAATGACTTCTATAAAGCCTGAAATTCACTGGTTACATACTAAACCAGCAGTTTAAATTAATTTCTGTCCCACCGGGCATGCCAGAAACTGTTGTCACTTAGAAATGCACCCTAATGCAAAGTTGTAAAAATTGAGCTTTCTAGTGAAACATTGGATCACTCCAAGGCTGTGGGTCACCTCAGATTGGAGTGAACCTCCGAAGAAGGCCGACTTCCTTTGGGTATCGCCTAAACTACTAATTCTCTGAAGGAAAGGGAGAAAGAGAATATATTGAAAGTAAAACTAACTCTATGGTGATACACCGAATTAATGAGAAATCAAAAATGAAAACAGGGTGAAACACACTGAAGAAAACTAGACTGCTATTGTTTCACCTACTCAACATCACCCCATTCAACTTTATGCATCACTCTTGGTAGGTTTGATCTACATACATATCTCAAGAAGGAAGGAACTATCTTCACAACTAAGTGGTATGAATGCAAATTTGGTAAAACACTATTAAAAAATACATACATAAGCTAACATATAGAAAATGAGAGTGGTACGAGCATTAATACTTGTTTTCAAGATGAACTCTATTTTGCATTCCAAAATTTTAGTTGAGTTACAGAAACATACACTAATTGAGAAAGGATTGATGAAAATATCACTAACTCCCTTGAATGCACAGTTCGAACTATTACAAAAAGGAAAAAAATTCCTTATCTATCAAAATGTGTCGGCCCCCTTAGGGCTTACAAAATATTGGGCCCAGAAAGATCAATCTTCAGATATTTTTGACTGAAATTAATGTTGAAGCCTGCGTGTCCCCACTGTGTGTGTCAGTGAAGAGCTACCCTCATAGAAGCCCTCTGATATTTCACAGCTACCGCATTCATTGATCCATCGTGTCTTGTTTAGCTACTTCGGCTGCATCTTGAATGCCCTAAGCTTGCAACAAATACATGTCGCTTGTTATCTTGTTGACGTTCCTTAGATTGTCACGATTTACCCTCAGATCTCTCTGATTGGTTGAGTAAATCCACGCAGCCTCTTTGGTCGGTCAAAATTCCTTGATCAGAATCACATCTCGACGAGACACTGGAAGTGTCTCACCGATGCGATTATGCCCTCCTGAAGCTATCAGTGTAACATGGAGCTATCGTTGAGAGCTT
>VDFB02160152.1:0-27091 GCA_007258455.2 Sequoia sempervirens | reverse complement strand
GAGGTGGGTTCCCTAAAGAACGCCAACATTTGGATAATTTCTAGTGTGTGCCAAAATTGGTTAAGGCATCAACCACTTGGTTTCCCTCCCGGTAAATATGGGTGGCAAATTTTAATTTTAACTTTGACACGAAGAGCCTAATGTCTAGAAGAATGTCTTTAGTACTCCACCCCAACAATCTGTAAAAGTTAACAACATCAATAATAGACTTAGAGTCACCTTCAATATGAAGGTTCTCAATCCCCATGGAGACAACCAACTGTAAGGCCTTCAACAACACTCTAGCTTCCGCAATCATAGAAGAATGAACACCAATCCCTCTGGAGTAACCAACCACATAATTTCCTCTGTAATCCCTGATCACATCTCCTATACTAGCTCTGCTCGAGTTTCCTTTAGTAGCACCATCAAAATTTAGTTTATACCAGCCCTTGTCAGGAGGTTTCCAAATAGTGACACTCCGAGCAAGGGATCTGGAGTTGTCATAAGAGTTAACATCCAAGTTCTGGTGCCAAGCTTTGGCCATGCTTATTTCCACCTTAGTCGGACCTTTGTCTGGGGTTTTCCCTTTGAAAAGCAAGATATTTTCTGCAATGAGCCGAGACCCAATACCAAACACCTCTTTCAGACTCATCTTAATGTTCCTGAAGATCCTATTGTTTCTCTCTTTCCATAAACACCAACATATAATAGGAGGGACCTGGTTCCAAATTTCACTAGGTAAAGGGTGGATAAAGGGTCTAGACCAACTCAAGATAAAGGATGTGATATCCCTACACATAATCCATTGAATCCCCAATCTTCCTAAAGCCAACTCCCACACCTCCACAACAAACGAGTAGTGTAACAGTAGGTGATCCACCAATTCTTCATTGCACTTACATAAAAAACATCTGTTGGGGATCTGGAATCCCCTTTTCCTTAGATTGATTGAAGGTAATTATAAGAATACTATTGATTGGTTAAAGAATAAAGCTTTAGGTCATTGGGCTATTAACAATATCATTTTAGATATTAAATATCTTTTTTTTTTTGAAACATAACAATCCTACATACCTGTAGGGAAGGAAAATAGGTGGTAGACCACATTGCCAACATAGGTTACATAATTGATTACTATAATTAGGTTCAATATTCAATCCCCTTGAATATAAATATTTAATTAGAAATGAAAGAATTAATTAGTCATGATTTCAAGTTGCCTTTAGTATGGAATTGGAGTTAGTTTACCACAAGCCAAGATTGTAGCATGTACCATAGAATTTTTAAGGGAAATTATGAGAGATTTAGTTTAAAATATTTGCATAGATCTCACAACAGGTATTATCTTATTGATTATTTTATCATGGATATTTGGGTTGGAATTTTCAAAATTAAGGTTCCAAGATAATTTGAGAGAATGAGTGTTGAAAAATTGAAAATAGAGCCTTCCTCCTATAACCTTATACCCAAGAATACCAACATCTTGAACATATTTAGAGGGGGTGGTTTATCCTACTTATTAGAACCTATGAATGGATTTGACCTAGTAATTTTAATGAAATTAATAGGTACTAGAAGGTTATAGTTGTTTGTGATAGGGGCATCTCTTTTACTAATTTTGAAAAGCTAATTTCTCAAGACAAAAGCATGTGGATAAATGGGATGAAGCCATAAAATATCATCAAATAAAGGAATTGAGAGAAAATGGACACTTTCCTTTGAAAAGGTGAATATATTAGTAGATTCTAAATAGTTTTAGCACTTGGATGACTTGTCCAAACCATGTGATGAAGTTGTGGCAGTCCCCATCAAATACTTTACTCTAGAGGGAAGGTACAAGAGAGTTTACTCCTATCACTTTCCTATGTTGAATTTCTTTAGACACGGGGTTAGAATGAAATTTCCTCTATATCTTTTGAGTTATTTACAATAGTTAACAACTGATGTTTTATTGGGAAAAGCAAAAACGCCTCTTCACTAAGGGTTTATTTATTATTTGTATAAATTTAAACTTGAAAAGACTCTTGTGCCTTCCCTATACTCTAACATTGTAAACCCTTCCAAATTGTCCCCCAAAAGTGAGTTAACTCCTACTCCTAATACCACTAAAGTTCCATCTATTGTTCTTAAATCCAAAACCCTACACATTGGTGGCCATGACTTATTTCTTGTTGATAATACTCAAGGCCCTTCTATTTTTTTGTTAATGATAACCCTAATTTGACCATTATGTGGTCAAAGGACCATTATGGTTCCCCCATGCCCTCACATCCTACTAAAAAACCTATTGCTGAAAATATTGGTCCAAGAGGGGATAAAAGAAAAAGATTTGAGTTGGAGAAGCCCTCCTCTAGATTCTATGTCAACTCAAGATTGGGTGAACAAATGTAACCCATCCTAGTATCGTTGATGTGGAAGATGGAATTTGGAGAGCTCATTTAAAGACTAGTTCAACTTCTTAACCAAAGAATGACATACAAATCCTAGCCTTAAGAAGTTAGTAGAGCCTAAATAGGCCTTGGCTCTATTATAGTTTCTCTCTCTTTTTATTGTACTTCTAATACTTTATTGTTTTCTCTTGTTTCTTGTTGTTTCTCCTAGTCTTTGGGTTCTTTTGTAAGTCCCACGTCTCATGGGGTACATTGGTACTACCTATTGGAATTCTTTTGTAAAAGGGTTTGGACATTTTCAAAAACTTGCTTTTACCTTAACAAAAAACATCCTTAATTGTAAACCCTTTTGAATTGAAAGGTTGCAATAAACATTAATGTCGATTAAAATTTCCTTTTTATCCCTTGTGTACTTTTTCATGGAATGAAAGTGGTTAAATTAGACAATAACAATTTACTTAAATTATCATATGTTTGACCAAAAATAATTTTTAGTTATAAATACTAAAATACACTTGTACTGATAAGTTGGTTGAAAGTATAACACAACTTTGTACTTTTACCCACTTATAAATACTTTTACTAATTTTATAATAATATAAATTATATTATATTATATTATGAATAATATCAAGCTTCTCCTTCTTCACTTACTCTAATTTTTTCCTCTATTTCAGTGTAATATTTATTAGGGAACAAATTAGCCTTCCTCGTTAATATCACAGTCACTTTTGTTCTAAATGCAACATGGAGTAACACACAAAAGAAAGGGATCAACTAGATGTGTAGAAGGTGACGGGCCAGTCCTCTTTTTTCTTGGTGGTAGCATCCTTCTAAATCCTGATCTCACTTGGATTTCCATTTCTTCTTTCTTTTTAAATTTACTGAGAGTGTCATTTGGGCATAGCTTCTTACTTATCTATAATTATCTGTCCCAAAGTCCTAGGTCCCTCTGGTTATTGTTATTAGGATTTCTCTTTTAATCATATTTGTAGGTTGAACTTAATTTATGATTCCCAAAAGGAAAACAAACCATCCTTGAAATGGTGATAAAATTCCACATTCCTCTCAGAGATTTGGCATGTACCAATCTCATCACTCATAGATGAATGCTAATAGTGATCATTTATCTGATTCAGATACAAGTAGTTGGGTTTGTGTTGATAAGCCCAAAACTAGTGGTCACCCCTCCTCATTATCAATCATATATTCACTGTAACTCCTCAAAACTATGCTACCCAAACATGAAGATCAATTGATCAACATGACTAAGAAGATCAATAATACAAGTATAGTCTTTAAATATTTCGTGCAAGCCCCATCCACCAGGCCTGCATGACTGCATGTGGGAAAAACACAAACAAAGGTAATGTGATGAGGTTTAATGTAGAGTGTCATTTGAATATCCAATCATTGTATTCCATGAGACTGCATCTTTTTCTACCAACAAGGGCAGTGATCACATAAAATTATGTAATCAATCTAGGGGAAAATGGGATATTAGAGAATGATATTGAATGAAATGGGAATCATTTCAAATTCATTTTTGGGTTAAATTAAATCTAAAAGTAAATTCAGAAAATTAAACCCCAGGTTTTGTGTTATGGAAGAAATGTTTCAAAAAGCTAGATATGAAATTATGAGATTAGATAGAAGAATTAGCTTTGAAGTGTTTTTAAAATGATTTTTGCAATGGTTAGAATGATTTATCATTGTTGTAAAGAATATTTTTTTATTTGAACAAAAAAATGGTTGAAATTGAGATTTTTGGGAAAGGATGGACTATTAAGTTATGAAAATCAAATTGACCATTTTACTTTGATCAAACTATCAAATTGTATATTGTTGAGTGCAATTGGTATCAAGTAGAAGGTCTGATCAAAATATGAACATAACTTATTTCTTAGGAATTATGTGTTTGGAACATATGATACCTTTCTTTTATTATTTCCCACTTTTGTGTTTGTCACTTACTAAAATTGAGTATGTTATAAGGAATGGTCAACCTTAATAAACATATATGGGTTTGTTTTATAAAATTTTGTACCTAGGGACAAGTATGACCCTTACAAACATTTACACCCCATTGAGCATTAACAAGGTCTTCATTACCCTTGACACTAGGTAAGGACACTTGCACTACTTGATCTACCCCCTTAAGGATAGGTGTGTTGCTCAACCACGAGGTAGAGGGTGCACCTAGCTTTTGTGATATTTTACTCTAATTTTCATGTGCATGTTTAATATTATATGCAAAGCTTATTTATGGTCTTCTTTATTGTTATCAAACAACAAATAGTTGTGCGATGAAATGCTTATCTAATTTTGAATATAAAATTCTTGACTTATTTCTATGTTCTCCAAATGTACTTTAGTGAGGTTGTACCTCATTTGATACTTGCAACTAGGTTTAGTATACCAGATTGCTAGTGAGTGGGCTAAGTTGAAACTCAATACTAGATTACTACTACACCTAAGTACTTGGATGGTCTTCTGTGTCTAATTATAATGGGCTTGTGTATGTTAGGTTTTAGTGTGTGAGAGCTCGTTGGAACTCAATCCCCATCGTACAACTACACTTAACTGTAAGAGGTTTTGTGTACCAGTTATAATCATTAGTTAAACCTTACTCCCTTTAGCTATCTTTACACCTAAGTATGATAGTTGTGTACCTTGACTTCTCTATTAGGTCATTGTGTCCTAAGAGCTATAGACAGTTAAACAAGGTGATGCAGGGGCATCGGTTTAAGTTTTAGTTTTTAAGTTTTGGTTTTATTGTTCAGTTTTGATGCTGCAAATTTTGGCTTCTCATTCCTTGTCTCCATGTGACAAGTGGCGGTTTATGATGGGACAGCGTACCTTCTTTGTTTAGTTACATATCAAGCCTTCATTTGGTGGCCGAGATCTGCAAGGTAGGGCATCGATCAAGAAAAGGAAAAAGGAAGGGCATAACTGTATTTGGTGTGTGGAAGTTATCGACCTGAGGGAAGAAGGAGCGTTAGGGTGGAAAAGCCCGATCTAGTTTTGCAAGAAGAGAAATCATAATAGCAATTTAGTGTGAGACAAGTGAAATAGTTAACAACGGTTTGGAAGAGGATGGAGGCGACACAGTTGGCTTGGAGGGTTCGATCTGTGCAGGAGGAGGTCGACGGCTTTCTATTGAAGAGAAGCCATTCTGAATATGCATGAAGTGATCCTGAAGTGGCAAGATAACGGTGGGAGAGAAACCGTTCTTTTCAGAAACGTTCTGTTCATGTAAAGGTATCGATGCATTTGTTTGTGGAAGTTTGGCCAGAAAAGAAACAAGAAAGATCGATTGGTTTTCGAAAACAAGAAGGAATCAATTCAGTATTGGAGTTTGATCAGTTCTACCCGTGCCAAGGGGATCAACTGGCTTGGAAAAACTGATTTGAGTGCTTGTGACAAGAAAACAAAAAAGTAAAACACTGCGATACAAGACTGAACACAGTAATACATGGAACTGCAAGCATGGGACTGCGTATGGGTTTGGTACGAGGAGGAATAGTGGCAGAGAGAAAGGCATTGAAAGCCAGAGCAACTTCCTACTTGTGGCATTTGTGGAAGAAAGGTGAAATCAGCTGGCAACCAAGAGGCCGATTCCTCAAGAATCAATACAACTAAATTTTGGTCTGAGCAACTCCAATGTTTAACTCTGTTTTCTACATTTCCTTAAAAACTCTGTTTTGTTTGCTTTCATTACTGTCTTGAAATTCTCCTATTTCTTAGAATGAGACAAAAGTGGAGAATATTTTGTTGTCCAAGATTAGAGATTGGCTGAACTGTTTGAGTCATTAATCTAAAGGAACCCCATTGGTTAGTTTTTGGGTTTGTTGTTGTTCCCAGTCGCCTCCTAGAGCAGTTGGTCTGTGATTGAGCAGTTTGCCATCACAATGGATATTACTCTTATTTCTATATTCTTGTCACTTGGCACTCCCAACTCATGGTGCTCTAGTTAGTGTTAAGGTTTCAAGAAATATACTAGAATATATAAATAAATTCCAAGCCCGCTCTTAGGAGTGCTTTCTAATGCTAAGTCTAGTAGTAGTGTGTGCTAGTGAAATATAATTTCACATAATTCTTGTGTTTGGGAAATAAATATTAGTATTTTTCAAGGTACCCTTGTGTCTTGTCTTGTTCCTCCTTTATGGCTGTTTTTTCATGCTCACTTTGTTATATATTTATTGATGCATGCTATGTTTAAAATGTTTGGTAAATATCAAAATGTTCGTGTTTGTTATTGGACATGTTCTTATATTTGATATTTGATTAGTAAGATGGTCTAAGTGATGTTATGAGTTATAAGCTAGTGTGTTTTGGAAGTGTACTATGGATTGCATGGTGTTCCAGCTTCAGCTAGTTGAATTTTATTAAGACATATGGCATCGAAGAACAAATGTTCTTCTAGTATGGTATGTGAGTAACAATTGTTTGGAGATGTTGCATGTGGTTTTGAGTTTTAAGAGTTAGTTTTTCTTGGTTACTCATGTCTTGAGTTTATTTTAATTGTGTTATTGATATCAGAAGTGTGGTGTTAGGTGTTGTAACATTTTAGTTACTTGATTATTGTGTCTTTATGATGTTTGATGTGTAATGAAGTTTTATAAATTTTGGTTACTTGATTATGGTGTATTGGGGTGTCTTTTATGATGTTAACATGTGTTATAAATTTAGGATATAATGGTTAATGTGTATGGCTTATGTTTATATATGTATGACTATGTATTAGACAATGGATTTAACTTAATAAGATGATCACTATGCATGTATACTTCATTACTATTGAATCATTCATTGAATCACTTAAAGCCAAACTAATAGATGGGGAGGATATGTTTTCCTTGAATGCGTGGTTTCAAAAATCCTTCCCCATATGCAATAATAGCTTGGAGGAAGAGTTTAAGGTGAGACTAGTGATTACACTTGTATATTATACCATTGTATTAGACCACTATATATTATCCATTGTATATTGTTATGTTTTCCTATGTACTTGATGTATATATTATTTAGGATTGTAGTTGTAATCAAATGTACTATTAGATATTGTACCTATTGGTTGGATGTACTATTTGATGCCAATTCACAACACAATATTTAACATTAATGTTGGAAACAAAAAAAACAAAAGCACAAAGAATTGAATTAATTTTCCTTCATTATCCTCTTCCATCCTATTGTACAATTGAAAATAAAACCCCAAACCCCTTATAACAATAATCCGAAAATTACCTTTTTGGTACATTTTTACAAAATATTGAATTTGCTATTTTTGGTAATTTTGCATGCTTATCCACATGGCTACGGAAATTACTACTAACAAGAGTGACACTATTTATCAACTCAAAAGTCTAATTAAAAACATTAATTAAAAAACTAAAAAAAAAATAGATTGGGAAAATCTAAAAAAAACACTAGAAGTCTAATTTGAGGCCTCATATGAAGGAATTTGGGTCTAGAAAAGTGTCAAGATGAGGTCCAATTAGATATATTTGATTGCCATTGGATTCTCCATGTAAAAATTTCGCCCAAACAGACTCCCGAGTCAAAAGTTATGACCTCCACAAGTCCTTACATCACTATTCTTATTGAATCTATGCATTGATGGACTTGTGAGGTTATATGGATAACAAAACAAATATTACTATATTTTATCTTCTTTTGTGTGAACTTTCATATTATGCAATACAAAATTTTATTTTAATGTTTACGGATTTTTGGGGGTTACAATAATGTATCATGTGGGTGCATACTAAATACATGTCAAGGTACATGATATAAATTTACCCCTAGAATAGACAAATGAGAGGGTATGTATGACCTAAAAGATGAGATAAGTCATATAATTATCAAGTCAATAAATAGGCATGTAACAATAGATAAGTGAGAGATGATCATGGAAGAATATGTAAACAAGATTCATTTTCCTAATTTTTCTCTAAAGGTCATAATTAAGTCCATAGTAAAGGTTGTGGGTACATAAAATAAATATAAATAATATGAAAATCAACACATGTATGGTCAATAAACGTATTAGGATCAATATGTATGCATCACAAATACATTTAATTAATGTAAGCTTCAATAGGTTTCATATATCATTAATATTGTTGATGTAGGATTAGGGCCATAATAATTGCTAAAAAATGTGATCATGTCACCTTGTCACTTCCAAAAATGCATGTCATCATTGATTAGTATTGGTGACATACAAAAAAAAGGATAGTAGGTTCAATAATGTGCAAGGGGTAAAATGGTGCTCAACTAGAAAGAGAAGGGTGATTAGTTAAAAATAACTTTCATTGTTACAAACAACCTTTTAAAATTAATTTTCTAGAGCTTAGAGAATTTGTGATTAGTCCCTATGGTTTAGAATCATAGCCACATCCCCACATGAGGTGATCAAAGAAAGGATCAAGCAAAGTGAGCTCTTAAAGGTAGTAAGATAATTTTTGACCTATTTTTTTGAATTTTATAAAATATTCAATTATACTCTAATTTTAAAAAATATTTTTTAGTGAAAATAGTGTAGGTTCCATTTTCATAGTTTTTAGCTATGCATGAAATTGACCCATCTTGTTCAATGTCAACCACATGGGTGCAAAATTGATCCATGGGGTTGGAAATTGCTATGCAAAATTGACCGACATGATAAACCCTAGTATGTCATGTTGTAAGGTTAGCAATAGTGTGGGTCAACTTTAGTATGTCATGTTGTAATATTTAGAAATAGTTTTATTTACTTTATTTTATTTTTATGATTGATCATGGACTAATATCATCTTTTATTTATATTTGTGAACTTAGATAAAATATTAGATCTATAAGAGATTGCATTATCAATCTAGTTAGGTAGCACGTGTCATCTTAAACTTTTTGATGTAGATTCGACCCTTCTATAGCAAATAAGGGTCAATAAACTAGTTCATCTCCCACCATTGAATTATAACACTCACATGCAAATACCATATTGATTTATGGTATTTCAACATAAACACCTTGCACCTTCACATAGATGTGATTATATGACATAGTGTAATGCACCAAGCCACACACTCTATACATTAGCCAAGCACACATTTTTTTTGAAATACAACATTGGAAAACTATGACATGACACTATTGGTTGATTTGCATGCCAATATACAAACAAATGTTGCAACACACAACACACTACACCAAACATCACTATTGCTCTAAGAAAGGCGACACAAGAGAAAGACTTGCAATACGTGGATAGCATGCAAGAATTTCTACCATGAATTCAACTACTAAAAAAAGAATGCTTACCAATAAGGGACCTATAATACAAGGATTAGACCACTACATGATGTGACAACCCTAGGAGGTACAATTCTTCCTACACTAAGGATGGCTATGTGTCATTTCCTTGCAAAAACATACTTCCCAAAGTAAAATTTGACATAAATTTTTAGTGGAGAAACTTATCAATGAGGTAAAAGTATGGGAAGACTCGTATGACCAAGCAAAACAAACTTCATATACAAAGTTTCCTCAAAAAAGGCTTGGAAATTCTCATTGTTAGATGAATGGAAGGATGACAACATACCAAAGGACTACAATGTCCCAAGAGGACTACAAAATGCTATGAGGACACTAGCATGCCTAAGGGATGCTATCATAATTCTATAGGTGTCCCAAGGATGCACTAGAGTCCTAGAACTACACAAGTTTCTTAGTTTAGGGTTGGTTCAGAATTGTATTGTAGTCTAGTTTTTGCATTAGTATCTTATCTCATGTTGTAGTATTGGCTCTTAGAATGAACAAATACCTATTTTTAGATCTCCAACTGAGGTACAACATTCAAGATCTACAAAACATGGATACAAAATAAAATAAACTCTAAACAATGAAAAATGATTGTGGTGACCTAGGTAGACACTATCACCCAATCTCCAAAATACCACTAAATGAAGGAGATGACTCCCAAAGGCCAGGGAGTCTACAAGGAACTCCAATTTTTTTTTCAAAGACACAAGGAATGGAGGAGAATGTGTCCTACACATCCCATTCACTCTTAACCCACAAGGAGAACCTAAAAGACACCTCAACAAGGTGGTATCTCACACCCAAACTCACTTAGAGACACAATTAGAATTAATGTTTCAATGTTACCAATAATTGCACATTTTTTAAGAACTGCATAATTAATTTTAAAACCCAAATCCAAATGTGATATAATTCATTTTAGTCAACATCATAGTAATGGTCAAATATATAAATAAAGACATGCATATTTTAACACTAATATTGAGAAATAATAAAAAAGACCATCATACCATCACTACTTATATGGTCAATTTACAATCCTTCCCTTTAGGAGGTGCAATATTAATATTACAAAATATGAGTCCATTATACATTTTGACTAGATAATAGCCATGAGATAAATAATGAAATATGAAGCTTTTCCAACCTTGATCATGATCCCAAATCTCTCTAGTGAATCCACAATCCTCAATGGTGGTTGCAAACCACCCTACCATGTGGTACTTATAGGTCCACCCCATTGTGCTATGATATAGTCACAAGGGACACAAACACACTCACACCAAAAATGAGAGTAAATATTATACAAATGCTAACCACAATGCAAAAAAATGAGCATAAACAACTTGTAACCATCAACTCAACCAATTACACAAAGATGGATAAAGATAGTCTCATATTGAATATAGAATCCAATGACAAGGGTGAGGAAACTAGAGAGAGGTGAGTTTCATCATAAAGATACAAAGAGATGGCTTTAAGAACTTGAGTACATGTGCTTGTCATAATGTGAGGGGAGTACTCAAATAATATTCACCACACTACCTTGGTGTAGTATGCCCTTGATTGGTCATATCAAGCCTATTCAAGTGATCAAGATATCCCATTGACTTAATCTTGGTTATTTAGTTACCTAATTAATTTATTTATAATTTACTCAAGATTAATAATTCTACAATTTTTGTAGCCTCGAAGTTACTTTTGGACTTGGGACAATGTCTAGAGCCACTCCTCCCTGACCCTACATCTCAAATTCTAGGCCCCTCACACTCTAATTAGCCAATTGGGTGTGGCACAAAAAACAATGCATAAATATGGCATAAAATATTGAACATGATTTGAAAATATTCACATCTAAAAGTCATTGAAAAGACTTGATCTCCCCCAATCCAATTGATTCAAATTCAATTTAAAATTCAAAATTTCCTATATGTTTTTTCAAGGGAAACCATAGAATTTCCTCAAGGCTACATTAATAAAAGCTTGATTTTTTACCTTTTTGTTACTAAAAATTTCAAAAAACAATGGGTGGGAGGATATAGTCTAGTTGGGAAAGGTATTTCTAGGAATTTTAGTTGTTAATTTTGGCTAGGGAGGCATGTTAGGTATATAATATAACTTCCTTCCCATAAATATTTAGAAAGTATCTATATGTAGCATGCCCTCCACAATGATGTTTTAGAGGGCTTCCCACCTACATAGCTATAGTTGGATCACTTGAATGAAATAAACTCATTTTCTGTTGAACCCAATCATAGGTTTCTCCCTTGTAGTCACCCTCTCGCCTAATTCTTGGTCCTCCCCAGCTTTGATTCCATGTATTTACTCATAGTATCATTGACCTTGCTCAATAGTCTTGTAGTGGGTGCTTTTAGAAATTTTCTAGGTTAATAAGAAACTACCACAATAACCACCACATGTGTTTCATCATCTCCTATCTCATCGTTGCATGATTACAGGGTGAACAACAACCATAAATCAAATTCACATTTCAAAGGTTTTGAGAAAAAAATTCTATAGTGAGAACACAAAATGGACATTCTTCAAAAACAACAAAAAGAATTAAATTCCACTATGTTTGCACATGAATCAATCTAAGAAGGAATCCATATGCTACCTTTAGGGTAAGCATGGCATTCAAATTTTAAAGGAATGCAAAGAACAAAGCAAGGGAAGATATAAGTTTGGTTTTAAATAATTTTTCATTTCTTCAAATAAATTTAATTTCGATGGAGTAAATCTACTCACAAAATGCAATCACGTTGATGTTCTTCCTTCAATCCAATTCCAAATTCACAAAATTCAAGGCAAGAAAATCCTACCCAATTCTCAAATTTGAAAGAGAGAGTTTTGAGGTAATTTCCTTCTAAAATGTAAGAATACTAAAAATGACTAAGTTCTTTTTCCTTGATGCTTTCTTTTCTAATTTTTTATTTTTCTATTTTCTTTTATTCACAATTTTATATTCCCTTTCTCCCAAATGCATTTCATGAATATTTAAAATTCTTAAGGCCTTTCCTTGTTTACAAAATTAAAATAAATTAAATTAAATTAATACAATGGAATATTTCCCAATCTAAATTAACCAATTGCAACAAATTTAAATATAATCCTTAAGGTAACTATCTTAGCATTAATTTTATTTTTCCTAATTTCCATTCTCACTAAAGAATTTCAACTAGATAATATGTAATAATTAATTCATCAAAATGCAATTATGAGAAAAGTGAACTAAGACATTCAAATAAATCACACAATTACAGATAACACACAACATGAATGAACTCTAGAATTACCACCAATTATGATATAGATTAACATAAGGTCACACATGACATATCTCACACTCAATTTGAGTAGGCTAGGGGACAAAAAATGAAAATTTCCTAATGCAATTGTTATCAACCTTAACGTGCACCCTTATTAAACTTAATTCAACCATTCATTAAAAATTGGGATGGCCTCAATGTGTGGGTCCCTAATATTTGAGGCCAAACCTCCAGTTATAGAGTTGGTTCTCTGGACTTCACCTAATCTAACCTATGCTATTGTTTCTTATAGAGAAAAGAGAGAAGGAAAACATAGAATGAAACCTAAACTCTAATAAGGTGATGCACCAATATTCTTTGAGACTTGTATAGCCGCCTTTGCACACAATTGATCAATGATAAGACTAGTTTATGCACAAATCAAAAAATTTATATGCCCATGCATCAATATTTCATAGGAAGGTTATGATATTCACAATCTTAGAAGGAAAATCTATTACCTCTTCACAACTTTGGACTATTTGCATCACTTACACAACCTACAACCTGCAATAATGTATATATCTTCTGCCTAAAGGTGTTGATAATGAGACACAACATCAAGTATTATCACACACATCACAATAAATTGCATCAATCATTTGATTACACACAATAAAACAACTTCTGAGAAGGCCAAACTTCTTAACTTTATTGATTTGAAAAGGCGTTACATACAGTTGTACACGCCTACAAAATGTGTTGCAAGGCTCTCTCAGCTTGAAAGAACCTTCAAAAAGTTGTAATACAACAACTAAGAGAGCAAGAACTAACTAAAAATTTTCCCCTTAAGCTTTCTTTTATGCTACTCAACAATTGCTAGAAAATAGGAACATGTGTTGAGAAAAGAAAGATAAGTCTTCACTTCATCTTGTTGGGTCAAACTCCTTGGGCTTCCAAAATAGTTTCCTCTACTTTGTAGCCCCTAAAATTTCTCCAAAAAGGTGTTTGAGTGAAGAAAATTTGTTACGTTGACCTTGTATACCAACCAAGACCCCAAAATAACTCCTAAATACTTGTAAATGCTCTAAAACCGGGTCAAACTGCCTCCTACATTCCCTCCATCAATTGCACAACTCACCAAACTGCCCCTAGATGTCCTCCAACTGCTCATAAATGCATGGAAAGAGGTTATAAAACAATCAAAATGTCAAAGAGGGTGTAGATCTTTGAGGACCAATTCTTGACACTTGGATGACATATTAAAGCCTCCTTTATCTTTGCATTTTGATCATTTATTCATCTTGTCCTCTACTTCACTGTGTTCTTTAATCTTTAGATTTGTCACCTTATTGGATGATTATGAATTACCAAATGAAAACTCAAGAAGCACAAGGTTGTCCTATAGGTGCTTGGCATTGTTTTCCTCACACATCCTCTAGCATTTGTGCTTGTCATATGTGCAAAAAACTAGCTCTCAAATTGCTATACATCCTACCCTACCACACATGGTTGCCCTTTGTATTTGATTTCCCCTATGTAATGATGAATAATATCACCATTCATGGTGACTACCATTTGTAGTTTTCAATCTTCCATCTATGCTACCCTCAAGACTATCATATTCTCACAATATCTTCATTATACCCTACTATCATTGCATTGCTTCTTTTGAAATTGTCACATGGATAACCCATATTTTGGTCTTTTTGTCATTATGGTACTGTTCACTATTCTGTGTCATCTAGTCTTAATATGAATGTGCTTTCATAAGACAAAGTTTCCCCACCTCTTTCCTATTGAGGGATCTAATACGTGTAGTGATTTATGGCTCCTTAAACTTTGCAACTTTCAAGAAACAAATAACATTGCATGACCACCCTTATAACTGTCAAAGTTAGTTTATCTCTGTCTTTGTGGGGTTGCCAGTTGGTTTTCTTCATGGTCTATTATGCTTATGAAGGTTATTGTCATATATAAAATAGACAATGTTCCTTTCACTTTTCCATGAAACTCATTTTTGACTATTATCTTCCCTTAATCTTCATAGTAGACTTTTGTTAATATCTTGGCACCTTAGAATTTATGACAATTTTATAATATTGTAGTGTAGAAAAATGTACACCTTTACATTTTTACTCTATGTTTGGGTCCCTTAATTTAAATGGACTTAATTAGGCCTCTAATTGGCCCAATTATGCATTTAAAAGCCTAATTAATCTCGTTTTCCAAAAGGGAACTTGTATTAAACAATTGCAAACATTAATTAAATTGCCTTGGAAATTGATTGTCCTAGATTTAGGTCCTTAGATCCATTCACCCAAGGGCGAATAGGTCCTCCTTAAGTTGAGGATCTCAATTTTTAATATGTTTTTGTTAGCATTTTTATGATTCAAATTCAAATTGCAATTGTCGGCCTTTGATGTTTAATTTTCAGGAAATTAGAAAATTACCTATAAATACAAGGTCTTTTTATCAATTCAAGTCTAAGGAAAATTATCTAGCATTAAGGAAACTTTCACAAGAGAAAGAATTATTGTCAAAAGTGTTCAAGAGCAGATTTATCAGTCTTCTATGACAACATTCGAGATCTCAAGATCATTTAAAGTTATTTGCATCTATGCATGTTTTTGGAGCTAACATTGTGATGTAGGTTTCAAGCATTCAAACATCGATTCAAGCATCAAGATCAACATCCAATCAAGACATTTCATGCAAGATCAAGACCTTAGAGAGATGTGTTAGACTTTGGTCCTCTAAGGATATCTATTCAAGGGTTTGGTGAGTTGGAACATAACATTGTTCATTCATCATTCCTTCCATTCATGTTTCATTTCATTTCAAGGTTTAATTACCAAAATGAGGTTTGACCAAGGCAAACTCCCATTCACCAAAAAAAAAAACTCCCTCTTTGTATGTGTAGATTTGCAGATGAAGAAGGATTGAAGATTGATCAAAAGTGCAATTTTGTAAATTTGTCAAAGTTTCCTTCAAAGTTTTCAAGCCATAGAATCTTACTTGTAGAATTTAGTTTCGAATTTTCGACAGTGAGATCTAGAGGAATCAAGAGTGTAGATCTAGGAGCAGAGGACTGTGAAATTATATTTTGGATCCCTGTAGCAGAACCCATTCGCCCTAGGGAAAATCTATCTTAGGAGGAAACTTAGCAACAACTTTTGGTGACTGGTACACATCAGCATACCCTTCTCAAATTTGTCAGAAGTCTACTATTTTTTATTGTATTATTCTTTAAATTGATGATTCAAGCTTCACATTGCATAGTTTAGTTGCTATTTTTAGTTTTTCTCCCCAAAGTGTTGTTTAGGTAGATTTTACCTCATCTTGTCATAAGGAAATTTGCAAGATCTCCATTAGGGTTGACTCACTTAGGGTTGAAAGTCAATCCTACCTTTGGGGGTCTCATTTCATAATGAAATAAGGAAGATAGGTGCATCATATATTTACTCACCCCATTTCAATATAGAGAGCCCATATTTTTCGTCATTTCATTTTGGTGAACCCGACATTGTACATCTTAAATTTTGAAATTGGAGTTCAATACAACCCTAGATCTAGGATTTGCAATAGTTTTCATTGCATTGCAATAGTTTGAATTTCATTTAGGGTTGTTAAATTCTCTTTAGTTTTCATCTCATTTCGGGTTTTAAATTTGCATTTTGCATTGTTTAAAATGTGAAAAATCCAAAAAATTGCATGCATATTACATTGATTTTTGCATAGTACTTGCATATTAATGTATTTTCATTTACATCAACAAATTTGGTCAAAATTGCATTTCAAAAAGTGTCACTTTGTTCATCATTTTTCACTAATTTCATTTGCATTAGGACACATAAATCTAGAAAAAATTCACTAAAACCACAGTCTACAATCTAAAACTGGAAATTCAAATATTAACTCAGAAATTCAAACTTTCATTTTTTAGATCCCTAACCTAGGACCCATTCGTCCTAGGGTGACTCACTTTGTACATTCAAGTACTATTTCAAATTTTTGGGCATTGTTTTGTCTATGTTTGCTTCATTCTATTCTACTCTTAAATTTGTGTTTCAATTTCAGAAATTAGAAAATTCTCTACTTTCTTGCATTAAGTTCAATTGGTCAAATCAAGTGCATTGTTTGAAATTAAAATTGGCATTAAAAAAAATCATTTTCAAGTTTTTGCATAACATAATCAATAGATTATCTTGTTTCAAATCTGAAAATTGTAAAATCTTTGTACATACTTGCATTATGATTCATACTTTTTGGTGTTCATTGCATTTTCTTAGTGCCCTTTCTCTATTTTGGGTGCATTTAGGTTTGGTGAAACTTGTATGAGCTTAACAACCTGGTGTCCTATTACCAATACTTTAGTGAGATGTGGTTTGAGACTCATGCCTACATCTCGTGCTACTACATCTGTCGTGGATCTTGAGTTTTCCAACTCTTTCGCTCATAGTGTTGATACTAGTCAACCCATTATGGATCACAACTTTGATACCGCATTTCCCATGACAACCCTACCCATAACTAATATGACTGATGTTGACACTATGGTTGCTAATGTCCCTCAAGAAAACCTAGAACAAATGGACGAAGCCTTAGGAAAATTTCAAAACTTTGTGAGTTCTGAATACATTGCTGGTACAACAATTCCTATCATAGATAACATGAGGAAATTCTTGATAATGAACAAGGAATAGAACTTGTGCGTAGCCTAGCTCATATCATTGATACTCGTGTTCCTACAATGGCTAGTTGTGCTAAAACTTTGGTGTACACCCAAAATCAAGGTGGAAATCCAATTCTTGCTTCTACAACTATGGCCTCTATTCTTACATGCATTACTCCAACTATTACTACAACAAGGAAAACCACTAGTAATGTCAATACAACCTTAGGTATTTCTACTAGGAATCCCTTAGCTTTCTGCATTAAAATCTCATATCTCCTAATTCATCTCCCTTCACAAAATTATAATTCACTTGTCCTCCAAATACATATACACATCCACCTTATTCAACTCCATCTCGCAACACAACCAATGATTCCATCCTTAACAAACTCTTACAAAATGTTTCATCCCTCCAACAACAAATTGTCACATTGAATCAAAATAAAAAAGACCAACCTTCACAATATGTCAAAAGAAACCCATTATCCTTGGAGATATTGAGAGAAAAAATGCCACAAGGCATAAAGATTCCTAGATTTGAGAAATATGGTGGTAAAGGAGATCCTAGCAACCATGTTTTGGCATATACAACCTTATGTAGTGACTTCATTTTTGAAGACAAGCTCTTGGCTAAGCTTTTCCCTAGGTCTTTGAAAGATACAACCTTGGAATGGTTTTTCTCTTTACCAAATAACTCAATTAGTTCATTCAATGAACTTGTTGATGCCTTTCTTAACCATTTCCAAGTGCACATTGGTCCCAAGATGAACTTAGCTGATTTAATGAAGTGTAAACAAAATGATGATGAAAAGATCATTGATTTTATAGCATGATACCAATTGCTTTACTCACAAATCAACATTAATATTTTCGATGTTGACTTCAAAGAATGTTCATTGAAAATTTGCAAAAAAACTTCAAGACAAGGTTGGGATGATGAAATTTCCCTCCTTTACAAATTTGCACACGAATCTTCGTGACTATCAAAATTCAGCTAGTCATCATGAAGCAAAAACTCCTTACCGTCCTGAGAAATTTGAACCTATGCCCCATAATAATTTTCAACTATTCAAGAAACAAAATAAGAGCTTTTTACAAATAAATCCACCCCAAACAAGCCAACATGTTGAATCTCAAGTGGTTGCTATAAAAATAACAAATCCATATCAATTCTAAGAAAGGAGTAGACAGTTTTCCTTGTTATCGATACCCTCCATTCCATCATGTTGAAAATTATGAGTAAGAACTTAGTTACCTTACCTCCTGTTAGAGCCATTGATACCACTAAACCATTACCTCCAAACTTTAACTCAAATTCCTTTTGCCATTATCACCGACAAAATGGACATGATACAAAAAATTGTAAGCATCTTAAAAATATTATGCAAGACCTCATTGATTCTAATCACATCCAAATTGGTGGTGTTAATGATCAAGGAAATAAGTCCATTGCCCCACCCAACCAAAATTTGCAAATTTTTACCAACACCATGCCTAATCATAACATCTCTTTTGTAAAAGGTAATGATGCCAAGAATGATGTGATGAATGTTGACACAGCTGATGATAACATGAGTGATGTTAATAATGGATATGATACTCTAGTCAGCTTCATTGATGTTCAACCCTATAAGGGTCGAACCAACTTGTCTATGAACATTGATTTCTCACAAAATGATATAATCAAACACACACTTGATGGTCCTCTTTACATCATCGGAAGAATCAATGATAATCCTACTAATGGGATATTAATTGATCCCTTGTGTGCAGAGAATGTGGTCATCGAGGAATTCTTATTTGTGTATGAACTTTGTTAAGACTCTTATGAACAACCGAAAGCATGGATCAAAACACATAATGGTTTTGCTTTCCCTATGATATGTTTGATCACTCTCCCATTGAAAGTGGGACTGAAACAATTAAATGTCTCATTCTTCATCATCCCATTGTCAGACCAATTCCATGTGAAGCTTGGTTATCCATGGCCACGCTCCATGGATGTTGTCCCATCGGTAGTGCATAAATGCTTGAAGTTTCCATTTGGCAATGACATCTTTATTGTGCATCATAGTGGCTTTAATCCTGTGTCTTCCTGTGGGAATTTCTCATTGGATTTCTTTTGGCCCGAACCCATGAAACTTCTTAAGTCTTGTGAGGAATTCTTTTTCAAATATTATCAAAAGTTCAAGGCAAAGCTCATAGTAGAATTATCCATTAGTAACATGCCTCAACCCATGATTGAGCCTCCTATCATTGATGAAGCTATGATTGAGCCAAAATACTTTCCAAGTAACCAAGACCAACCCATGACAAATCCTTCACCTATTTTCTATAAAATACATCTAAGAGATAACAATATAAGTATCGTTGTGCCTCCTAAGATCAAACAAGTTTATAAAGCTAAAGAGAAAGTGGTTGAACAACCTTCCAACACTCCTTCCATTCCTCCCTTGTAGGAAGAAAAGAAACCTATGGTTGATAAACCCACTCCTACACATCACACCTTGAAAATAGTGCAAAAAGAGACAAAAATGCTAAAGAGAGTAGGCATAGACGTCGTGATATTTATCATAAGTTAAAAGAAGAGAATAAAACAAAAAAAAAGATCAAAATTTAACTCAAATAGAGCATGATGACTCTCCACCTTTGCCACAACAAACACATGCAACCTCTATGGACATTTTCATTAGGCCTCCTATTATGATTAACTTGGATGATGATGATGAGATTGCTAAGATTGATGAGGAAGTGCATAATGAGCTAAATTTATTGTTTTCCTCTTCCATGAGCTTAGATGATAACAACCGCGATGATCCTATTATAAAGAATAAGTCACCACATGTTGAACTTGGTAATGCTTCTAGTACAACACTTGTCGTTGTCCCTTTAGCTAGTTTTTTGCCTTCTATCTATTATGAACAAGATTGGGATGCAAATGACTTGCTATACACTAGTACAGAAACAACAATAAACTACTGAAAAAACTACTAAAAACTGCTTATAAATATTGAACTTGATCATGTGACCATTAGTAGTTTATTGCCAGTCATTTATAACACGACCAGATTGATGACTAAACCATTTTTAGTCATTTATTGGTTGTTTTGAATGATTTATTTGGTAGTATATTTAGTCATTGATTGTTGTACTTTGGTCACTTATTTAGTCTTTTTTTTTCACTGATATATTTAGTCATTGATTGCTGTAATCTGGTCACTTATTTAGTCATTTTTATTCACTAATTTTTGTCCATTGGTAGTGTATTTAGTCATTAATTTTAATCATCATTTTGATAAATTTGGTAGTATATTTAGTCATTTTTATTTCACAGGTCATATATTTAGTCATATTTATTCATTATTCACTGATTTCTATCAATTGGTAGTATATTTAGTCATTTTTATTTCATAGGTCATATATTTAGTCATATGTATTCACTGTTCACTGATTTATGTTAGTTGATAGTATATTTAGTCAATTTTATTATTAATTGACTTCAATTAGTAGTATATTTAGTCATTTTAATTGACTGATATTTGAGGATTTAAACATAAAACACAAAAATACACATCAATCATCAATTGCACACAATAAGATAACCATTGAGAAGGAAAATTTGGTGGACTTTAATAATAAAAGAAAGGTGTTCTAGTTACAGCTTAGAAATAGAGTATTGAAATTTTTATTTTCAATCACAAGACTAAAAATTTGAGTTACAATATTGCATAGAAATGACTGCACGAAAAAAAATTCTCCAAAAAACTTCTGCAATGATGGAAATGCATGCTTGGAGCCCTTCAATGCAATCACATGCCCCTTTCATCTCTTAAAACTTCTACAATGTGGGAAATCTTCCTAGAGCAAGTTGTAACATGTAGAATCCAAGGAGAGTGTTGATTGTGTCTCATATATGAAGCTCTCTCCTTCAATGCAGTCAACAATAACCCAACTAGAATCTTTCCTCCTTTATATGCAATGTGCCATTTGATATGAGCAATAGGGTCTGCCTTTTTCACCATGAATGAAGTTGTGTCTTAATACAAAAAAAAAAATACTATTAGTTTCAATTCAGAAAGAATAAAAGTGCATTGTATTTTGCAAGTTTACAAAAGTAAGTCCAAACAAAGTAGAAAGATAAATCAATTAAAAAATTGTAGGAGACATATCACATCCACAAACATGGGAGAGCTATGCAAAATTGGAGAAATTGGCTTGGAAAATGAAGGCAATAGGGTATTTCCAGATTCAAGACTTTTACTTAATGTTTTGGAATGGAAGAAGAAAGAATCATTTATCTACCACCATAGAAAAAAGTTAGCAATTGCATTTGGTTTGTTAAACATGGCCCCTGGTACAACTATTAGATTTGTTAAGAACCTTCAAGTATGTTCTGATTTTCACACTGCATATAAATTCATCTCCAAGATTGTTGCAAGAGAAATTGTTATTAGATGTAAACTCCTTATGCCTTCTTTTCTGATCTACCTTCACCTTGTACTATGTATTTATCTTATTAATATTCTCCCTAACTTCTTCGTGCAAATTCTTTATATGTTTAGCAAAATCCTCAGCTTCAGCACTATATTTTCCTTCCTTATCCATCTTCCTCAATTCAGTAGCAGTTCTCAGACTACTCCCATACACAATCTGGAATGGTGATCTACCAATGCTCCTATTGACAAAATTATTGTAAGGAAATTCCACTTGGGGTAAAATCAAATCCCATCCCTTGGGTCTGTCTCCTACTAAGCATCTCAACAAGTTACCCAAACTCCTATTCACTACCTATGTTTTTCCATCTATCTGCGGATGGTGTGTTGAGGTAAACTTCAAATTAGTTTTCCACTTCTTCAACAACATCCTCTAGAATTACCCAACGAACTCGGTATCTCAATTTGAAACTATGCTCTTGGGTAGGCCATGTAGTCTTACCACCTCCTTGAAAAATAATTCTGCTACATGAACAACATCACTGGTCTTATGACATGAAATGACGTGTGCCATCTTCGAAAATATGTCCACCACCACAAATATGGAGTCATGATCATGATGCATCCTTGGCAAACCAAGAACAAATTCCATGTTGATATCTTCCCATGACTTTTCTGGTACAGGTAATGACTGGTATAACCCCATATTCTAGCTTGTTCCTTTCACTATTTGACATATTATGCAGTTTTGTACAAACTTCTTCACGTCTTGCTGCAACTGTGGCCAATAATAATGTTCACCAACAATAGCAATGGCCTTATCTCGACCAAAGTGTCCTGCCAATCACCACTGTGCTTCTCTTTGATCAAATACTCTCTCATGGAACTTCTAAGAATGCACAACTAATTCCTTCTAAACATAATACCAGCTTGGACTGTAAAATCCAACCATCTCGTCCTATCCAACATGACATGCTCCATGCAAGCTTTCTAAGCCTCTACAAAATCAAGGTCTTCTGGATACAAACTTTTGAGCTCATTGAACCCAACTACTTCAACCTGCAATTCTATTAACAAATTCTGCCTTTTGATCAAGGCGTCTGCAACTTTATTTGACCTTGCACTCTTGTGCTTTAACACAAATGTATAACTCTACATAAATTCAACCCTCTTCAAATGCCTTCAATTTAATTTTCCTTGACTGTTCAAATACTGTAAAGCTTGATGATCAGTAAACAAAACAAATTCTTTTGGCAACAAATAATGTCTCCACTTTTTCAAAGCCTAAACTATGGTGTAGAATTCCTAATCATAAACAAAATATTTCTTCTTTGCATCATTCAACTTCTCACTAAAATAAGCAACAGGTCTACCTTCCTAACTTAAAACAACTCCAATGACACTGCCACTAGCATCACAGTCTACCTAAAATACTTTATTGAAATATGGGAGTGCCAAAATAGGCTGCTCCATGACCTTCTTCAGCAAATCGAGACTCTTTGTTGCTCTTGTACTCCATTTGAATTATTTTCTATCCCCTCTCATTGTTTTAGTTAGGGGCGTACAAATACTACTGAATCCTTTAATGAACTTCCAGTAAAAACTTGCTAAACCATGAAAAGATCTTACCTTAGTAGCGCTTCTTGGCATTGGCCACTCCACAATGGCTTTCACCTTTTCTGGATCCATTTTCAGACCCTCTACTGAGATAACAAATCCCAAGTACACCAACTCAAATTTCACAAAACTGCATTTCTTCAAGTTGATCAACAACTTCTCCTCTCTCAGCTTCTCAAAAAATTCTCGATTATGTATCAAGTGCTCCTCCAATGTCTTACTAAAAATCAAAATTTCATCCAAGTAAGCAATGACAAACTTACCCATAAATTCTTTCAATACCTTGCTCATGAGCATCATAAATGTACTGGGTGCATTGGTCATCCCAAAAGGCATGACTAACCACTTGTACAGGCCTTCTTTGGTCTTCAAAGCTGTCTTCCATTCGTCTCCTTCTCTAATTCAAATTTGGTGGTAACCACTCTTTAGATCAATCTTTGTGAAATACTTAGCGCAGTCCATAATGTCGTCTATCCTTGGCAAGGGAAACCGATACTTGATGGTAATCTTATTGATGGCTCTAGAATTAGTACACATTCACCATTCTCTGTACTTCTTAGGTGCTAGTACTGTAGGTACTGCACGTGGACTCAAACTCTCTCTAATCAATACCTTTCACAACAACTCTTGCACTTGTCTATTCAACTCTTCATTCTCTATTGGAGTCATTTGATGGGCTACCTTATTTGGAAAACTAGCTCCAGGAATCAGATCCACTTGATGACTAATCTTCCTTACTAGTGGTAATCCTTTAGGCACATTGTTAGAAATAACACTCTGGAATTCATCCAACAAACCACACACTTCTATATAGGAACTTCATTGCTAACTTCCTTTTCAATTCTTGGAATTAATGCAAAACAGATGTGTTCATGTTTCATACCTTCCAATAATTTTGTTCCATTGACCAAACAAATCCTTGAATTTTTGCACACCTTTTCTCCTGCATCTTCTAGAGGCTTCAGCTTACGCCGAACACCATTCTTTGTCAACGGATAAGTGTTAGCATGTCCATCATGCACTGCTCGCCGATCAAACTGTCAGGATCTGCCTAACAACATGTGATAGACATCCATAGGTATGACATCACATAGAACCTCGTTATGGTAATTACCAAATTTGAATTTTATCAGGCATTTCTCATTGACCAATGCTCTTTGATCCTTCTGCAACCACACAATTCGGTATGGATTCAGATGCCATTTCCTTTCCAACTGTAATTTACTGACCGTTTCTTTAGATACTAAATTATTTGTGCTACCTCCATCAATGATAACATTTCAAACCTTACCTTCGCACTTGAAATGAGTGCAAAACATATTCTTCCTTTGATTTGGTTCCTTCTCCTCATTCAACAACACTCTCCTAACAACAAGGGTATCACCCCGTTCAACATCTTTAGAATGTGAGGACTGCGCATCTTCATCTATATGGGCAACTTGAGCATTGTCGTTAGGCCTCCTGTTTGACTTTCCTTGATGTTGAGGGAATTCATAAGCCCTATGTCCTTCTCCGTATTGGAAACATGTTCCTCTAAAACCTCCTCTTCTTGATCCACTTCCAGTTTGTCCTCTACCTCGTCGATCTCCACTATTCTAATCACAAGGCTAATATGAATCTTCATGTTTCTGATCTTGGATGAAAGCTAGTTCCTTCACCCTTAATCCTTTGGTCGCCACTTCAGCCTCCATATGGATGTCTACCAACTCTTCCACCACAGCCTCTGCTTCTCTGTTTACTCTCAAACCTCTTATTTAGTCGTTCTTCAACTTTTAGAGAGAACTGATAAGCTTCCTCAATAGTAGTCATTCTTACTAGTGCCAATTCCTCCTGTATACTAGGCTTCAACCCATTGATATACTAAGCAACCTTCTCTTTGTTCACCTTAGAGTGTCCTATCCGAATTAGAACCTTGTGAAATTCCTATGTGTATTCTTTCACCGTCCTCATTCCTTGTCTTAGACTTTGCATTTTCTTTAGCAGCTCCAATTTGTAGTCAACAGGAATGAATTGCTTCTTCAATTTTGTCACCATTATGTCCCATCTGGAGATTTTATCTTTCCCTTTTCTACCTCTTTCAAGCTAGGATTTTTTCCACCATTTACCTACATAACCTTTTAGTTTTGTCTTTGCAAAATTCACTCTATGTGGATCTTCAATCTTGTCAAACTCAAAAAATTCCTCCATGTCATTGATCCAATCGATCAATTCCTCAAGATTTAGACTTCCGTTGAAAGTTGAAACCTCCATCTTAGGTCTCTTCCCAATGTTGGATATCGCTCTCAGCAACCTCACTTCCCCAGGATCCATCTGATCTTGTTCTTCCTCTTCTATTTCCTCTTCAGTCTCATCTTCACTATCTTCTCTCTCTCGATGTATATCTCTTCTTCGAACCTCATCCCGTAGGTTCTCCAATTACCTTCTGAGGGCTCTAAGTTCATCTCTGGGAGGATCTCTTCTTCCAACGACTTTGCCTTTGCCTCTACCATGCTAGGCCATTCTTGGAGGCATTTTTTTCTTATCCCACACTCACAGGTCCTGTTGTAATTGCCTCATGTTCAACGCTCTATTATAGACTCAAGAAAGCCTGCTCTGATACCACTTGGTGAAGGGGACTCCCCTTGTAAGCTAGAACAACATAAACTACCAGGTTTGCATAGCAAGAATTATCTTTATTACTGGAATGACATTACAAAATTACATGCCATCTCATGGGAAACTTATTACATTCATCTACTAAGTGCATATTTGGGTTTCTCATACGTTGAAACCTCGGTCTTTGTTTTCCACTTTCTCTATTCCCTATCCTCTTTAGGACATTCCCTTGTCGTTCTACTGTTTGTCCTCTTCTTGTCATTGTCGTAGTATCCATGTATATTCTCTAGGCAGTTACATAAACTTTTGTGATTGCATTCTCATTTGTTCCTCAGTAAGTTGTTTTCCAGTCATTCGTTGCATGCCTGTAAATTCGTTTGACCTAGTTGATTAACAACAACGATGCGAATCAACAAATATTATCATGTCATGTGTCGTCACTAGGTTCGTTCGTTCTACCAACTCATTGTTTAGTCAACCTCTGTCATTGCCGCCTTATCATTGTATCAGAGGGAAATCTTCCAAACTCCTACCGATACTCCAATGTCCCATTGATGAGATAAGCATTGCATGTCTTCAACATTTGATCACCGTCGTCCCTTGTTGACCTTGTGAGTCTTGATCGGGTCCCACTGAATTCTCAGTGGGGTATGTGGGTAATTGTCGCGTGTACACCACTGACGTCACCACTTTGTCGAGCCATCAAAGGGACTTCCCGAATGTCACACTGATACACGCCAGTCGCTACGATATCGCCCCATCAGAGGGATAAGGAATGTCGTCCCACCGATGAGAGAACCTCACACCGATGAAGCTTCATTTGCTACCACTGTCAACACC
>VDFB02160151.1:0-34131 GCA_007258455.2 Sequoia sempervirens | reverse complement strand
TTGTCTTTTAATTGGATCTTTTCAACTTGTTTTGATAAGGCATTGAGCTAACTTTCATGATTTGATGGAGTAGACTCACTGACAACTTTGTCTTTTGACTAGTCCTTCTTCTCAACCCACTTTGACATAGAATTTGGTTGTTTTTCACTATTGGATGAGCTAGGCGTTGAAGATTCCCTGTTGTGCAACACAAAAGTGCCTTGTGTTGTTTTGAGGGTGTTGCAATACTAGGGGTTGTTGGAAATAGATGAGATAGTGATTTCTCGCCCATTAAAAGGAAACTTTAGACACTGATGGTATGTTGATGGTACCACCTACATCTCATGTATCCAAGCACGTCCCAGGAGTATGTTGTATGTCAACTCTTTATCTAACACTTGGCAAATTATTTCTTTCACAACTGGTCCCACTTGAATGGGTAGTACAATTAGTCCTTGGGAGGATCTCTCCTCGTCATCATAGGCTTTGATTGTGATTTTTCTCCTAGCATCTATAGCATTTTTAGAATATATCCTAGTGCACAAAAAAGTTTTTGAGTACAAATATTCAGGCCAGCTCCTCCATCTATTAAAACATGTGTTGATGTGATGTTTATGAGTTAGGAATTCAATGTGGAGAGCAACATTATGTGGATGGTTAATCGATACATCATCATGTTCAAAAAATGATAAGCAATGTGGTGTGGTCAAGTGTCCCACCATAGTTTGGAATTGGAAAACTTCCAAGTTGTTTGGTACCGTGGTGGCGACTAGAGCTTGTTCCAAGATTTCCTTGTGAGCAGGAGAAATCTTGAGAATCTCTAATATGGATATTTGAGTAGGTATCTTCTGAAACTGATCAACAATGTTATATTGGGTTGTAGGGACATCAATAGTTAATTTGGACATGGAAGGGGTAGCTCCTTTCAATGTTACCTTGGCTTGTCCTCATGTGATCGCATTGGCATGTGTGTTGTCTTGTTGCTCTCTGATTTTGATAACATTGATTTGATGTGAGGTAGTGTCGACATCATGGTGACCACTTTTATTTGCAATGATGTTTTGTTCATGTTCAATGGTGTTATCATTGGTTAAATTATCATTTGCAATAAGATTCGATTTATCATGGGTTGGATCATCAAATAAGGTTTCAATATGTAGAATGGTGGTGTCATAGACATATTTTATGTTTTTTCCCTTGGTATTTGATGACGAAGACTCTCCTTTCTCATAGTTTGGTAGAGGGTTCTTGAATGCCCCATGATCATTGTTTTTTTGGGGTCCTTCTACAAATATCGTTTTGTTGTCAATTAGATCTTGTATCAAGTGCTTCAACTACATGTAGTTGTTGGTTTTATGTCCCTTGTTGCGATAAAAGTCACATAAATGAGCATCATTCCACCATGGAGGTTTGACTTGTGGTTCCCAATTTTTTGGCTCTTGTAGTGTTATGACCTTAACTGCGAGAAGTTCTTTCAATGTGGATTCCAATGATTGTCCTGAAGGAGTGAACCTTCTTTGATTTGAGGACGTTTGATATGATGGTGTTATAGATCCAACATTACCTTGATTGTTGCCTTGGTTGACATTTTGGTTGTTGTTTTGGGTTTTGGGTGGATCATTGTTCTAATTAGTTTTGGTGGCAGCTACTGTTAGATTGAACACAGGTTTTGTATTTTGGTTTTCGACTGCACCGTCATTGTTACTTACATTCTTGTTTCATTGCCAAAATTTTGGTTTGTCATTATTGTTGTAATTGTTAGAGGAGTTTGATGAGTTGTTGTCATTGTAAATCTTGATGACTCCTCTCTTAACTAAAGCCTCTTCGATTTTAACCCCATTTTCAATCAATTTTTCAAAGGTTGGGGGACATTGCAATTCCAATCTATATAACTCATCTCATCATTGAGGTTGTCAATAAAGATTTCTATCTTTTCCTTTTTAGGTACGAGATGAGAATATCGTGCAAATAGCCTTCTTCATTTTTGCAAGAATACAAGGAACGATTCACCCTTCTTTTGTTTCAACTTACAAAGATCTTTCATGGTGATGTCATGTTGGATGTTGTAAGAATATTGGGTGATGAACTTGTTGACTAATTCCTCAAAGGTGTTAATTGGTGGAGTGAGTTTGGAAAACCATTCAAGGCATTGTCCCCCTAAGCTACGTGGAAATAATCGCATCAAGTAAGTTTCCTCATAGGAAAATTTGAGACTCATGGTTCTAAATTCCCTTACATGATCAATGGGATTAGTTTTTCTATTGTATTTGTCATACTTAGGAAATTCACAATGTTTTGGAAAAGGAAACATGTGAATAATTTGATCAAACAGATATGGACAAATGTCTTGGATCAAGTATCATTTTGAAGTTCCCTTTTGCATGTCAAGCATTTGTTGTTGGAGGCTCTTTACTAGATGAGTTAAGAAACTACTTGTTCGGGATCATTTTCGGGTTTTTTGGGAGGTTCTTTTAGTTGGTTTACATCAAAGTCTTTTGGAAATTTAGCACCTTGTTTAGCTAACATAAGGAGGTATTTTTCCTGATTTCTTTCAAAAATATTTTCTAAACATTTGTGGAAATTGGGGTCTTGTTTAGCATGTTGAATATCTTCTTCAATTACTTCTTACCCTTCAGTGTTGTTGAGTCCACATAAAGGATTCTCTTTAGCCTCAGCCATGGTGTTTTGAATTTCACTATTTTGAGTTTTGATAGTTGGAGTTTTGATGGTTTGCGTTTCGATGTTTGAAGTTTCGATGTTTGGAGTTTCAATGTTTGGAGTTTCAATGTTTGTGTTTCAAGTTATTTTTCCTTCAGCTTCTATTTTTGTAAACTTGTTTGAACGGGCATACAAGTGTTTTACTTTGACTAAACTTTGATCTATGTTTGGGAGAGTGCCAAGGATTACAACTAAGTCAAATAGAATGACAAATTCTATGAATGAGACTAAGTTGGATTTGATTATATAGCTTTGTTTTGTGATGAAAGGATGAAAAATCCTGATGATGAAACTAGGCTTAATAATCAAAGGTGTGATAAATTTGATGATTTTGACACTTTGAGATACTAGATCTTGGTTTAGGTTGGAGAATTCCACTTCTAGAGGTCAATTCTAACAAGTTTAGACTCTAAGATACCTAAGGAATGATTTTGAACTTGAGAAGGTTCTGAAATTTTGGTTCCAACTATGAAACATGGGACTAGTTAAATTCTTCCTATACGAGATGCTCAAATATTTGGAAAAGTCTTGGATTTTGACAATAGTAAAACGAATATAAGTTGGGATTGTTCTTTGAAGCTCTTTTGTAGAAATTGAAGACCAATCTCTCCCTAAATTTGTAGTGTTGAGAGATGTTTTTGATGAGCTTTTGGACTAATAAGTATGGACTTTGGTTTCCGGATTTTAATCTTTCATGAAATGATTTGATAAAGCGCATGTTTAGACTTTGTTGTGTACTGCTAAGGATTCTCGGGATGAGACTAACTGTTAGACAGGAGATGAATTTAGGTCACTAGTTTTTTATCTACAAAATGTGCCAGAACAAGTGCAAAATACACCAAAATAGGTGCAAAATGCGCCAGAAAAGGTGCAATATGCGCTAGACTAGGTGCAAGATGCGCTGAACTAGGTACAAGATGTGCTGAAACAGGTGCAAGATGCATTGCAGGACTTTCAAGATGTGCCAAAAAGTTTTACAAGGATCTGTAAGCAGGTTTTGACTCTGGTAACTTGGATAGTATGTATGAATACAGGTGCAAGATGCGCCAGAAATCAACCAATATGCGCTAGAAGGTTTACAAGATGCACCAGACTGGGAGAACAACACTGTTTCTTGAAAGTTTGTTTGATTCTTCAGATTTTCCAATTAGAGCTTTGGTCGTTTCAATGAATGTTATTCTGAATCAAGGTTTTCACTTTCGACATTTGATGTTTTGTTTTGAAAACACTTTGATAAAGACACATGAAGCGATGTACAATCCTAAGGCTGTGAAAGACTGTATTCTTTTAGATTCCACATAGGTTTTACCCCAACCTCACTTATTCTTAGCGGATGAATTAAGAATCTTGGCCACACGGGCTCCCCCTTACAGTGCTCTCACTTCTCAGGTCAACCAAGCTTCCAACCCCCATAAAACTCCCATGGCAGGTTGATCATCTCTACTAAAAACTGTGAGAATGTGGATGCCTTTGCAATAACCGTTGTTGCACCAAAGAATAGATAAAGGTTTTTGGCCAAACTATAACAAGGGTTCTAGTATGGAAATTTCATTCGTGGGGGATAATCCATGTGGTGAGAGACCATTGCTTCCCTTCTCGTTAGAACTATCCTTGTGATACTGGCCTTTGTTTCAGTAGCCACATTTAAATACTGGTTGGAAGTTGCTTGGCTTTAGCGTGTTACCGGTTGGGTCGTTCCCTTGGGTGATTATTTTTCCCCACAAGGTAGGCCCTCTAAGATAAAAAAAATCAAGCAAGTATACTCATAGTTCTATCACTCTTTATTCCGCATGAATAAGGAGAGAACACACACTATATACTCCACTCACACTTGCAGATAAACGCGAATGGGTCTGGCTTTTTGGTCACCCAGTTAAGGGGAGAGCATATGCCTACCATCCATTAAGCATGAAATACATGGTGTTCAATAATACTTTAATTAAGCTATGTTCCTAACTTAACCAAAAGGAAACAATTAAATCACTTCCAGCCCTTGCAATATGTCAGTAGTTTATGTTTGAGTCTTTGACAATGAATCTGAGAAACTTGCAAGACAAAAACATAGAATATTAGCTCTCGGATTTAGTGAAAAGCAATGAAACTGCAAAATGCGCCAGAACAGAGACAATGTGCGCCAATCTGAAAGCAATATGCGCTAGAGAAAGTGTTGTTTGTGCCAAAAGTCTCATGTCCGAACCTGCGAACATAAATTTTCTAGAATGTAAAAAAGAATGGGGCAAGGCCCCACAGTGGGTGCCATTTTGTGTGTGTGTGAAATGTATAAAGTTAGTATCAACACAAACCTTAATTAAATGAATTATATTAAAGATTCAAAACAAAGAAGCTACTCTAAATTGCAATTTAACAAATCTTTCAAGAACATCTCATTGTCCTCTATTCTTAATGATTCCTTTAACCTTATGGCCCTCAAACTTATATGTGCACAAAGGCTATTAGAATGACACTTAAGAAACAAGATTAGTATTTAACATGCAAGCTAATTAAATTCCTACATGAAACTAAATGGTAGAAATGATGATGGATGTTATGATGAATGTTAGATGATTATAATAAATGGTGGGTGACTATGATGAATGGAAAAATTGTGGTGGATACTATGGTAGTGATCTATATGATTCTCCATATGCTCAAATGCAAATTCTAAATATGCTAATCTAAAATACAACTATGATGCAAAAGATGATATAAAATGCAACTATGAAGCAAAGTGTTATTCTAAGATTTAACTATGATGCAAAACATGATATAAAATGTAACTATAAGTTAATACTCCATAATGCTCAAGCTCAAAGGATAAACTTGCATGATAACTCTATTCAAAAGGATGCAAAATACAATGCTACAAAGGGTTGTATTTATAGCCTTTTCCAAGCATCTTGTGAGGTGGAAATGATCGATGGTCTAGATCCAAACAAGAAGGATGAACGGTGACATTTAAGAGAATCAAGAATTTGTCCCTGACCAAAGACAACTAAATATTCCGTGGATGGATGAATATCTGACCAAAGGCAAATATGCCAAATGGATGGAAGACTAAGTGTGGGAAGAAAAGACCACGGTTTGAAAAATTGGTGGAAGATAAAAATTATAATTATTTAATTGCCGTGACCCAGAGGTGGTATTGAAAGTTAGATAATCCAAATTAAAATTGAATTATTATAATGTCCCTCTTGACCATAAGCAACATGCCAAATACCAGAGAATCAAGGAGGAATAAGCCATGTGTTTGAAAAGCCAAATGCATAGAGAATCAAGTGTGTGAGAATAATCCATGTGTTTGAAAAAATAATTTTAATTTAAAATTAGAATTATTTAATTTCATGTGACCTTGGTGAGGTGGCATAAAAAGTTGTAGACATGTGTTTAAATTCCTAATATGAGATTAGTGAAACTTAATTAAATAAAACAAACTTTAGAAATTCGTTTATTTAATTAAATTAGAAGAATATGATTTTTTAGATTTGAAGAATTAAAGGATATGAACAATATAAATAAATTATGAATTTATTTATACGTAGTTGAATATTAATTAAATAACTAGTATTTAATTAATTAAATGTTGTGACCGATTTTAGGTGTATGTATAATACTTATTTTTTTATTTCCTCAGGAATGTAGGTTTTCACGAAAATCAAGGCTCTTTTTGTTCCGCATAATGTGGAAAACTAGAAGATTATAAAAAAAGGGAAATATGAGTGCACCATATTGAAGTTCTTGATCCACAAAAAAAATTGAATTTCGATACATACAAAAAATACAGTTATACAACACCTATGTCCGAATTGTAATTGGTTTGACTTCGGGAACTTATGATTAAGGGAAAAAAATATTAATAAAACACTATGAAACCAATTGGAAGCTTTCACCGAAGGGGTCATAGTTACAAATCTAAATTCAAAAAATTAGAATTTTATCCCTTCATAGAAAAAAAGTTAGGTGTTATATGGTGAACGCCACCCTAAAATGAAGCATTAAAAGAACTAATTTTGAAGGAGATGGAAAAAAGAAGTAAAAAGATTCATTCCATCTAAAATTTTCAAAAAAAAAATAAATTTAGAATCTACAAACAAAATGTCACAAATCACTACATTATCTTCAAATTTCCGCAGCTTAATGAAATATTGGTGCCCTAGTGAAGACGAAGGAAAATCGTACTTTTATGTCCACTTTGGCTAAAATTAAACCAAGATTAGATCACCCAGAATCAAAAATTTGAAAAGTATGTTTTAGGACTCAAGCTCAACCATTTTTTTATCCATATGTAAATTTAAAATAGGAAAAATATTTTGTAAAACATTATTTTATATGTGATAACAAGATATTAATTTAAATTAACAATAGAAAAATAATAAGTTTAATTGAGCTACTTTTTATTTGTTTGACATGAAAGATATTGGTGTTGCAAAATGTATTTTGCACATAGAATTTAAAAGGGATTAAATGTAAATAGGAAACTATGGTTAATTCAAAGGAAGTATGTTGAGATAATTTGTAAAGATTTAGGATGCATGATAGTAAACTAGTGAGAACTCAATTTTCTATCATTAAAAAATAGAAATTGAATTTAGTATTTTAAAGTAGAAGAGGAATGTGAGAAAAAGTTTTAGGATCATTAGGCTAATGTTGTTGGTATCCTCATACATGCAATTGTTCAAGTACTAGACTCTGACATTGTAAATGTAGTGGGAGATGTGGGTAGACATATGTCCAAACTAGGTACAGAACATTAGATTAACATAGAAAGAACTTTTAGGTATTTATATGGTACCTTATATTATGAAATTTACTATCAAGGAGGAGTTAGTGATAATAAAACTTTGAATCTACAAGGATTTGTGGCTTTTGATTAGATTGGAGATCTCTATATTTGAAGATCCAATGAGCTAAATGAGTAAGAGGTGGGTAATGGTTGTTGAATCTAAAAAAGAGGCAAAGTAGTTTACAGTGAATTATAGTGAATTATTTGTATACGCAAAGCATGTGATCAATAGATAGTATATTAAAAAAGGTAGTGAGGATTGATTATGATAATCAAAGTGCATTATGTTTGTCTAAGGATCTTTCTTATCATACTCAATCAATGCAAAATCATGTATAATATCATTTTGAGAGAGAAATAGTTGAAAGCAAGCAAAAATTATAGAAAAAAAGTTGTAACTAAAAAGAATGCTAATAATTCAATGATAAAAGATGTGAATGTTAAATTTTACGAAATAGTGAAACAATACCATATTAATTTTTTTTACCTTTAAAGATTTCCTCAAATAAAAATATTATATATTATCTTTACTCTATATTTACTCTATATACTCTTGTTTTATTATACAATAAAATAAAAAAAATCATTACTATAATTATTGAGTACATATTTACGATAAATATACAAGTTGAAAAATCCACATTCTATCTGTATATCTACACTCCAAACACGGCAGGGACTTCTAAGCAATGCAACATAGAATGTCTTTAATGAGATAAGGGAAAGTTTAGAAAGCCCTCAACATCTTGCATTACCTAATCGTTAATACCCCCAAGGGTGCAAAGAAGCCAGCTTAAACTTAAAACGAACGGTCCAAGTCAAACATTCAACGTTCAATAGAGTTGATCTATTAGTCAATTATGACCCAGTCGTTAGCGTACCATGGCTTGCATGCCCTTGAACGGACCGTTTCCACTGCGGTGCGTTTACTTTTAATTTCTGGTTTGACGAAACTGTTCGCCCAACTCAATTTTCGTTGGTATATATAGAGAGAGCGCTACGAATACTTCAGTATGAGATTTCCGCACTGCTCGAAACAAACAATTTCAATTAGGAATTTGCATTTGGGTATAGAAAGAATGAAGGGAATGGATATTGAGGTGACAGTGCCGAGCTATCTGAGATGCCCCATCTCGCTGGAGCTGATGAAGGATCCTGTCACTCTCTGCACCGGCCTTACTTACGATCGCCACAGCATTGAGACCTGGTTAGATGCCGGCAACAATGTCTGCCCCGTCACAAATCAGATTCTGCATACTCAAGACACAATCCCAAATCACACTCTCCGTCGAATTATTCAGGATTGGTGTGTGGCCAACAGTGCCCGAGGATTCGAACGCATTCCTACGCCCAAGGCACCTCTCGATCCGGCCCACCTCAATGCGATTCTGGAAGAGATTTCGTCCGGCGAGAAGGAATCCATACGGAAGCTGAGGCGATTGGGCAGGGAAAGTGATAGGAATAAAAAATGCATCGCCTCCTCAAATGCATCCTCTGTTCTCGCCTCCGTTTTTGCCAGGCACAGCACTCAGGTTTTGAATCGGTCGCAACAGTCAGTAGAAATTTGCGCAGAGGCTCTGGGGGCTCTGACTATGACTTTGCCCTTGACTTCCCAGGCCCTGGATTCGCTTGCCTCGTCCGATGCCATTGCATGTCTTGTAGGCAATCTCAGAGAGGGCAATCCCGAGGCAAAGAACAGCGCTGTTACAATTCTTCGGGAAATGGTTTCCAAGGATAAATACAGAGACATGATTGGAAAAAGAGAAGGATTGGCAGAGGGTTTGGTGCAAATTCTGAGAGAACCCATATGCCCAGCCGCGACAAAATCAAGCCTGGCCATCATATACAACATTGCCCTGAGGCAAAGATTCAGGAGCAAGGTCGTCCAGGTGGGGGCTATTCCATTGCTGGTGGAAATGCTTGTAGACGGAGATCGGAGAATTTGTGAAAGGGCATTGTTGGTGTTGGATATCCTTTGCTGTTGCAGGGAGGGCCGAGCAGCTGCTTGTGCGCATGCTTTAACTCTACCAGTGCTTGTAAAGAAGATGTTGAAAGTGTCTGATTCAGCCACCGAATTAGCAGTCTCTGTTTTGTGGAATATTTGCCAGAATTCCTCCGACGGGGCAGCCGTGCGGGAGGCGTTGCATTCGGGTGCCTTTGATAAGTTGCTGTTGTTAGTACAGATGGGATGCTCTGAGCAAACGAGGGATAAATCAATCAAGTTACTCAAGCTTTCCAAAGCCTACACAGATGATCGGGAATGTGCAGAGACACTGTATTTGCTTCATGTCAAGCGTTCCTTCTAAATTAAGTAATCTGGTGACCTCCTTCTCATCGAGCAATGGAGAAACTGTGTATTGTAAATATATACAAATTTTTGGGGGTTCTTTTGAAAACTATCGAATTGATCTAATGCTAAAATTTCCATACTTATTAATGAGATTACTTATGTATTACAATCGATTAAAACCAGTAGCTTTGGGAACCTGTGAGAAAACTAAGGCCAAAAGTATGGATAAAAAATCTCCAAAATTTAAACCTAATTTAAAACCAACGACTCGAGCGGGACCGAGTCCACCCAACAAAATAAATATTTTTAAGTTATGCACGTCACAAGCCAATTATTTTTAATTATACATACGGTTTTATTATTTGTTTAATGTGACATAATCAATATAGAAAATATTTGATTAAGTTTAGTGATTTCATGATTTATTGATATAGAATCCAATTTTTAAATATTTTGGGTTGTAGTTATGTAGTTGTATCAAACATCATATACAATTATTTACATATATATTTTAATTATAATTATTTATAACTGCATTCATTAAAATATATAAATATTGGAAACATTTTGTTAAATCTGGTGAATCTCATGACATGTTAGTGCTAAATGGGATTACATTCTTTCCTAGGTCCAATTACCTTACTTGTCATCCTTTTGTTAGTTGAACTAGTCTAATAAACTGTCTTGACCAACAAATACTAGTGGCAATTATTCAATTTTGTCTCTAAGTGGATTCTCTTCCACTTCATGCAAATCATGTATCTATGTCATTCAATTACTTAGCTCTACTCTTAGAAATAAAAAATATTTCATATTATAATCACTATTGATTCATCCATATTTTACTTTCGTCATGAATTTGACATTACTTTTGACGAAAACCTAACAGATACTTTCAATCATACAAATTTAGCCAAAATCTAAGTGAAAGAATATAATCTCTCTAAAATAATTAGGGTGCTACCTTTCAACCCTTTCCTAATTCCATTTGCATAATCATTCCTCTAGTTTCCTACTTAAATATTTTATATATAATGTTTCATTTCATACTACGTGTAGCTCAACTAATGTGTATGAATCGCATTATTCATGAAACATTAGTAGAAGATGATATATTTAAACAAAAAAGAAAGGGAAAAAATGATAGCATTAGTTTAATGTTAAATTGTTTTAACATTTTTTCTATTAAGGAAACCTTTGCATGCCATATCTAACATAGGTACTTGAAAATTATGCATTTTTCTTTATATGACATTCTAAAGCAAACTCCAATTTCAATAGAAAATGGTTTGAGTGTTTCTTAGTAGATGATATGATGTTACAATTTATATAAAAACATGTATTTGTTCAATATGGTGGCTTCTTATGGTAACCTACTTGCATGAAAATCTCAAATCAACCCCCTAATATTTAAACCAAGAAATAAATTAGATCTAAATAATTACATAACCATCATGGTTAAGTATAACTTGAACATTTATTTTTTCTTCATTTTTAGATTTGTTTCTTTACATTTCCCATTTCTAAGAAACATTATAGAGACGGATAGACATAATTTAAATGAGAAATTCATGGAATAATATATCATATATTGATACCTAGATTTGTTATTGTATAGGCAAGGTATCATTAACATAATGCTTAGTGTTTTTTTCTTTATGTTTAAAGACATTGAACATTGTACCTAAACATATTTTTATCCAATGGATTCATGCTTACAATTTTTAGATAGTTTAATTATATTGATTATGTTGACACTTTATGAGAGGGAGACCCAAGTTTGAGATTCTGCTAGTTAAATTACAAGTGATGTTGACAGTATTGTTGATGTTCAATATAGTTCAATCTCTATGTAAATGAACTAACAAAAATTATTACAAATGAATTAAAAATATTTTTTTATTTATTATATATGACATATGTATTGTTATTTTATTAATTTAGTTTTATAGCTACTTTTTTTGTCTTTATATACCGCTAAAATTTAATTTAATTTAATTTACAAATAATTTTTTTTTTAGAATTATTTCTTGTGTTTGATAATAATTGTATGTAGGTGAAGCCACAATAGTGGTTTACAATTCAAGTGAGGAAGGAAAACTCACAAAAAATGACCCCAAAGCAAAAAAAGTGATTTTGGGGGTTCGTACAAACCTACTAGCTGTAGAGACTCATTAGGGGTTAGCGGGCAGGGGTTTGAGCAAACCCCTTTGAATTTGGTTACAAAAACCCCAAATGTATAGCAAAGGCGTTGGCCCAGACCCCCTTGAAGGGGTTCGATTGAACCCCTTTGGGTTCGGCCAAACCCCTAGGGGTTCGTTCGAACCCCCCTTGCCCCTCATCTGCCTCCCGAGACACAAAAAAAGTCTAATTTTTTACACTTCAGAGCTTGGGTTTAGGATGAAAATGGAGGAGTCTTTAGAAACCCATCTAGAATCAGGTAGTCCTCAGAACGAGCTATTTAACAAATATAATTTTAATATCTTTTGATTTTATTATGTATTTGTTTTTTTAGTTTTATTAAACATTGGTTCTTCATCAAAAATAAAGGTCTTTGTTCTGCACATGTGGAAAAATAACATATTATCAATTTTTTTTTTGAAAAATATGAGTGCACAGATATTGAAGCCCTTGATCCAACAAAAAAAAGAAAGAATTTCAATACATACGAAAAATGCTATGGGTTATACGGTCTGCCTATGTTTGAATTGTAATTGGTTTGACTTTGAAACTTGATTAAGGAAAAAATATTCAATAAAACACTATGAAACCAATTGGAAGCACTAGATATCATAGTTGCAAATATAAATTCGAAAAAATTAGAATTCTATCCTTCATGGAAAATAAGTTGTGTTATACGGTGAGCGTCACTCCTTAAAAATGGTGTTTACTGAAAAAAAACTAATTTTTGAAGGAGATGGAAAAAGAAATGCAATCTGATTCAAAATTTTTGAAAAATATTTTAGAATCTACAGACAAAATGTGTGAGACTCTAGTTTACATCATCTTCAAATTCCTCCACCCGTTTGCCCGATATGATGTGAATGTGAAGATTTTAGTTAAAAATAATTTGATTAATCGGTTGTGTTAAAATTGTAAACCACTATTGTGGGATCACCCATGTTAGATGGTGATTATATATTTTGGATATCTTTTGCATCTATTACATCATCATTGATAATTTTTTGGTTTTTAGTCCAAAGATGGGGTTCATTTTTAGATTGAGAGTCATTGTCCTTATTTTCCTTATAGATTTTTGCAAGACCCAAGTAACAATGAGATATTTTTTAATGGTTAATCCCTTTTCTATGATCTCATCAAATTTATTAGCAAATTAAACTTGTAGGTGAAATACCATTTCTTGATTTAAATTTTTGGTGAATATGTGGACGAATTATTTTTCAAGGATAGGCCATGGAAATTTGATTGTCATATTTCTCCATAATTGTAAGAAGGCAACAAAGGGTTGTTCATTTCTTTGTTTTTTATTACATAGAACAATCATAGCTATTTCATGCTCCATATTAAATTTTGTGTTGACTCATGAAAAGACTTGATCCCATGTTGTAGGTGGGAGAGCCATTCAATGGATTGACCTCCTAGACTTCAAGGAAAGAGGCACATTAAATAAGTATTATTGTAAGCAACCTTAAAGTAAGACAAACTAGGTAGAATCCCCTTATATGTTCATGTATATCACCTTTTTCCTTTGTATTTATCAAATTTAGGTATTTCAAAATTAGTAAGGAAGGATATCATGGGTGTAGACCTATCAAAGGAATAAGGACATATGTATTCCAATGTATATATCTCTTCTTAGTGTGCCCCATTTCCATATTTTCTATCTTTTTTTGCAGGTCCCGAATTTGTGATGCCAAGTTGTTTGTGGGTACTGAGGTAGATACATTGGGAGGTGTGTATGTGGGAAAATGTGGAGGTTTTTGTGGGATATATGAGTTTGTACAAATATTAGATATATGTGGTTGGAAGGTGTATGAAATTGGAGGATAACCTGGAGGGTCAATTATGGGAATAAAGGTAGTGACATGGTTAAATGGGATGTGGTAATGATTATGTGACACATTTATTTGGGAAGAAATTGGGAATGTTTGGAATTGTTGATAGGTGGAATGATGGGGTATAGGAGGTAAAGTTATGGGAATTTGGGAATGTGTTGATTATGGCATAGGTAAGGATTGAAGAAATGATGTTACATATGGAGCACTTGTTTGAAATGAATTTGAAGGAAGAGGAACAATTTGTATTTAGGATTAAGTAATACTTGGGATAGAATTTGCTATGGTATGGGATGGATTAGGTGAAACAAGATCATGTTTCTCTTAATAGGAGCATCATTGGACCTTAGACATGTCAAGTTGAGATGATAGGGTATGAGGAAAAGTGGCCAATATTGTATATAGGGATTTTGCTATGTATTTTGGGTATCAAAATTAGGAGGTAGCTTGACACCTTTTTGAACTAATATTTGAAGATAGTGATTAGGATTTGTAGTGAAAAAAAGTTCCATTAGTCTCATTATTTTAGGATCTTGTTCAAATTCTTGTATTTCCTCTTGTGTTAGGTCTCAATTAATGTCTTCATCAATACAAATATCCATGAAGATGATAGGATATGAATCTCATATGAACTTTGTGATGGGTGTTGTGAAGATGTTCCCAATTCGTGTTGGCTACCATCATGGTTGTTTGCATGTTTGACTCAGTTTGGTGAGACTCCATATTTCTCTTATATTGTGACCTTGTGATAGGCATGGAAAATTGTTATGGACATATGGGTATGTGCAGACCATGATGGGCCAAAAAGTGGTGATATGTAAGTGATATAATGGCCCATGTGGTTGATGACTTTTTTTTTACCCAAAATTGATGAAACAAAAAGGGTTTTTAAAGGAGATTCTCAACTTTCCACCAATATAAATTACACTTTACTTTGAATTTAATAAATAATTATTATTCATTTTCTATTTGAATTATGACTAAAGTCTTGATTGATACGCTGGTTGAAAAAAATCTATATAGCTTTCAAATGGTATCACATTTTTTGAATCCAAAACATCGTCACATTCTATGCTTCACATACTACATGATTAAAAAATGAATTTCAAGAAGTTTTGACCAAGTTAAGGTGGTCGGGCGATGATGAGTTTTATATTTTTAAAAGTTCTAATAAAAATTCATAATTAATTATTTAATTGGAAAAAAATTACAAAAATATGCATCACATGGACATGAGTCCTTTACTTATATATAAAATATTTTTAAAAAATATTATCATTTTATTATTGGTTAGGGTGGTGACGGACACCTACTTTTTATTTTTTCCACGAAACTTAAGTACTCTTTGCATTGAAATTTCAAATTTTCACCAAATAGATATTTAAAAAAAAAAACCTAGTAGTTTAGAAACTAAATTCAATTTTTACAGATTCCATTCTTACATATTTTTGAACTAATACAGATAACTTACTCAATTTTTTATGTCAAGTTGCCTAACTCTAATTTTTTGAATTTTTTGCCACTTAAGGGCCTATTTTTTCCATGATGATCTTACACATGCCCATATAAATTTTAAAACTTTGAGCTTGGATACAACTGAATAGCTTGCTTAATAAAATACAATAATTGAATACAACCAAAATAGTTCAAAGTTAATCTATATCTCCAAATGATATTTGATTTAAAGTAAATATTGTTTACTTGAATTAGAATTATAAGTCTAATGAAATAGATTAAGAGGGATACTTTGAGTTATTTTGGGGGTACATTTGCAAAATTAATATAATAAGGGGTGGAATGTTAGTGTAGTTACAATGTTTGTTATTTTGAAACTACTTAAATAGTGGTGGTTATGCTAGTTCATCTGTTATAGTTGAGATAACTATAATGCCTCTCTATGTATAAATTTTCTCTTGTGCATTCAATAAGACATCAATCAAGCATTGGGTTTTCTTTTCTCCTTTAGAACTAAGCTAAATTACTTCCTTAGAGAAAACTATAGGTTTTATAGATAGTTATTTGAAAAGAAATATATAGAAAAAGGAAAATTGGAGAAGTATAAATATTACCTAGTAGCAAGGGAATTCTCTTAAAAGTAGATGGAATTGATTTTGGAGGAAAATTTTCTCCTATCAAGCTAAGCTAATGTGAACTAGAATATTGTTAGCCATTTCTATTTTTTATCATGTGAAATTGATCATATGGATGTAAAGACAATATTTTTGCATAATGAAGTTGAGGAAGAAATCTACATGGAATAGCTAAAATGTTATAAGATGCAAGGTAAGGAGGACTTATTATGTACGGTAAAAAAAATTATGGCTTAAAAAGGAATCCCCAAGGATGAGGAATCAAAAATTTGATAGATATGTTTTGGGACTTAGGCTCAAGGAAAGATTTTTTTTATTTTTATGCATATTTAAAATAGGAAAATGATTTTTTATCATTATTTTGTATGTGATGTTGGGATATTAACTTTTTTAGTAATAATAAGAAATTGGTAAGTTTAGTTAATATAATTTTTATTTGTTTGACATGAAATACATTGGTGTTGTAATATTTATTTTGTACATGGAAATAAAAATCGATCATGCAAATCGGAAACTATGGCTACATCAAAGGAAGTTTGTTAAGATAATTTATAGAGATTTAGGATGTATGGTAGTAAACTAGTGAAAACTCAATTTTCTATCAATAACAAATTAGCAATTGAATAATGTGTTATAATAGAAGAGGAAAATGAGGAAATGTGTTTTTTAGTAGTCTCATACATGTAATTGTTCCAAGTACAAGACTTGATAATGCAAATGTAGTGGGAGTTGAGGGTAGACATATGCTCAAACTAGTTAAAGAACATTAGACTAGCATAGAAAGAAATTTTAGATATTTACATGGCACATTAAATTATGCAATCTACCACCAAGGAAGACTCAGTGATAATAAATCTTTGAATCTACAAGGTTTTGTGGATTTTGATTTGTTTGAAGTTCTTTATTATTGAAGATTTACCAGTGGTTACCTTTTGGGGGAGTAATGAGATAGATGGGTAAGAGTCAAACAATGGTTGTTGAATCTACAAAAGAGGCAAAGTAGATTGTAGCAACTCATGTGTATAAGTAAAGAGGAGTTACAAAGTGCAATAGGTTTCGTTAGGAATCCTTCTTATAATATGCGGTCAAAACATATTGGTGTATAGTACCATTTTCAAAGAGAAATGGTTTAAGGAAAGCAACAAATTATTGGAAAAATTGATACTAACCATAATGTTGTTGATTCAATGATAAAAGTTGTGAGTGCTAAACAAAACTTCTAGTATAGAAAATCAATGGGCATGGTTACTCTCAACAACTTAAAATCCAAAAGTGTGACCTCCTTTGTAAAATATTCAACAAATGAGAGAACGTTGGATAAGTGTTGTATAATTTCCATGTTTTGTAATCAAGTGGAGCAATATCATCTAGCGTTTGTATCAAAAAAATGCATATAACATTTTTTTAGGAAACATAAATTAGATGCTATTTTGCATTTTGCTTTTTTTTCCTTAAAAAATGATCCATGCAATGTGCAAAAATGCTTTCAGGGGTAACCTCATAGCTCGCACGGTTGACATGGTTGTGCTAAGGATTTGGGTTCATCCCACTTAGGTCCAAGGTTTGACTCATGATGGCTAGCTGAAACCAGTGACAACCCTGTGCGAGTCAAGGTTATCACCTCCAGGGGGCTAGTCTCACCCCAATTCACCCTTTCGTATCCCAACTCGACATAAAAAGAAAAGTAAGTGTTAGAGTGAATATTTTATCTATTCACTACACTTAAGTGTACTTAGTTGTATGAGGTTAGACAACATCTTGTCTAACTGAATGTGCAACCTTTAGGCCTCTAGAGGTTACCAAGTAATTTGGTAAGCCTCATGTGCTACCTTTTTGAGGTTGGAAAACTTTCCATCTCACCTCAAAGGTCACTCAACACTTGGCATCAAGGTTGATGGCTTGGTCAAATAGGTTGTTAGTTTGCACATTCCAAGTGAACCTAAGGTTGACACCTATAGGACACTTGTCTACTTCTTTGTGCCACTTTATGGGGCACTTGTCAATCTACATCATAGGTGGATTGACTCTTCCTTGCCTATAATGCAAGGCTTCGTACTCATTGTAATTTGGGTCAACTAAATATAATCTTTTGCATTGTTCATTGTGCTTGTTTTTCATCTCCATAATTTCTTGTCTCATTGTACATTCAAATTAACTCTAGCATGAATTAGGTTGACCATTGTGTGCAAGTGTGTTTTTGTGGAAGCACAAGGTTTTTGTTGTTATGATCTTGTTTGAGAATCTTACCCGTAAGCTTGAGGCAAGGTGTAGTATGGAATCGCTGGGTTGGGTCTTAATTGTACTAAGTGCAATGGGGATACCCCTGGATTACCAAAAAAAAAATGTGCTAAATTGTTTTCAATGTATCTATTAATATTTAAACATGTGAAAGGCTTGCATAAAAGATTCATTATTGTATTTGTGAATAATTGAATTTTATGAAATAATGAAAAAAAAATTGTGTAAAATTTTTTACTTTAGAAAATTTTCTCAAATAAAAATATTATGTATTGTTTTTTTAAAAAATTGATGATAATATAAAAGATGAAAAATCCAATATTCTATGTTTATATCTAGACTTCAAAAATGGTAGGGACGTGTAAGTGATGCAACATAGAATGTCTTTAATGAAATACAATAAAGGAAAGCTTTAGAATGTCATCAACATCTTAATTAATTGTTAACAACATAGAACGTTAAGCGCCCAAGGTTCCAAACACCCCAAGCTCAAACTTAAAACGAACGGTCGAAGTCAAACAGTCAACGTTCAATGGAGTTGATTTATTAGTCTACAATGACCCAGTCGTTGGCGTATCATGGCTTGCATGCCCTTGAACGGACCGTTTCCTGGGCAGTGCGTTGACCTTTTATTTCCACTTCGGCGATACCCTTCTTTCACTCTTCTCCCACCCATCGTTTGTATATATAGTGCGAGCTATCAAAAGTTTAGTGAAAGATATCCGCACAGCTCGAAACAAACAATTTAAACAAGGAATTTGGATTTGGGCATAGAGACAATGAAGGGAATGGATATTGAGGTGACAGTGCCCAACTATCTGAGATGCCCCATCTCCCTGGAACTGATGAAGGATCCTGTCACTCTCTGCACTGGCCTTACCTACGATCGCCACAGCATTGAGACCTGGTTAGATGCCGGCAACAATGTCTGCCCCGTCAGTAACCAGATTCTGCATACTCACGACACAATTCCAAATCACACTCTCCGTCGAATTATTCAGGAGTGGTGTGTGGCCAACAGTGGGCGAGGGGTAGACAGAATTCCTACCCCCAAGGCACCTCTCGATCCGGCCCACCTCAATTCGATTCTGGAAGAGATCTCGTCCGGCGAGAAGGAATCCATACGGAAGCTGAGGCGATTGAGCAGGGAAAGTGATAGGAATAAAAAATGCATCGCCTCCTCAAATGCATCCTCTGTTCTCGCTTCCGTTTTTGCCAAGCACAGCGCAGGGGCTTTGAATCGGTCGCAACAGTCAGTAGAGATATGCGAAGAGGCTCTGGGGGCTCTGACTATGACTTTGCCCTTGACTTCCCTGGCTGTGGATTCGCTTGCCTTGTCCGATGCCATTGATTGCCTTGTATGCAATCTCAGAGAGGGCAATCCCGAGGCAAAGAACAGCACTGTTACAATTCTTCGGGAAATGGTTTCCAAGGATAAATACAGAGACATGATTGGAAAAAGAGAAGGATTGGCAGAGGGTTTGGTGCAACTTCTGAGAGAACCCATATGCCCAGCCGCCACAAAATCAAGCCTTGCCATCATATACAACATTGCCCTGAGGCAAAGATTCAGGAGCAAGGTCGTCCAAGTGGGGGCTGTTCCATTGCTGGTGGAAATGCTTGTAGACGGAGATCGGAGAATTTGTGAAAGGGCATTGTTGGTGCTGGACATCCTTTGCTGTTCCACGGAGGGCCGAGCAGCTGCTTGTGCGCATGCTTTAACTCTACCAGTGCTTGTAAAGAAGATGTTGAGAGTCTCTGATTTAGCCACCGAATTAGCAGTCTCTGTTTTGTGGAATATCTGCCAGAATTCCTCCGACGGGGCAGCCGTGCGGGAGGCGTTGCATGCGGGTGCCTTTGACAAATTGCTGTTGTTAGTACAGATGGGATGCTCTGAGCAAACGAGGGATAAATCAATCAAGTTACTCAAGCTTTCCAAAGCCTACACAGATGATAGGGAATGTGCAGAGACACTCTATTTGCTTCATGTCAAGCGTTCCTTCTAAATTAAGTAATCTGGCGACCTCCTCCTCATCGAGCAATGGAGACACTGTGTATTGTAAATATGTAAAACATTTGCGGGGTTCTTTTAAAAACTATCAAATTGATCTATTTCTAAAATTTCCGTACGTATTAATGAGATTACTTACGCCTTACAATCGATAAAAACCAGTAGCTTTAAAAACCTGTGAGAAAAAAAGCCAAAAGTATAGACCAAAAATCTCAAAAATTTTAACCTAAGATAAAACCGACGACTTGTGCGGGACCGAGTCCACCGAACAAAATAAATATTTTAAGTTCTGCACGTCACAAGCCAATTGTTTTTAATTATGCGTACGGATTTATTATTTATCTAATGTGACGTAATCAATAGAAAAAATATTTGATCAAGTTTAGTTGATTTCATGATTTATTAACATTGAATCCAATTTTTAAATATTGTGGGTTGTGGTTATGTAGTTGTATAATCATATATATATATATATATACACAATATTCATATGCATTTTTTTTTATAATTATTTAAAAATAATTATCTTTAATTGTTTAAATTAAAACATATAAATTTGAAGACATTTTGTTAATCCTAGTGATTTTCATGACACGTTAGTGCTAAATGGGATTACATTCTTTCTTAAGTTCAATGTCTTTACTTGCTATCTTTATGTTGGTGGAACTAGTCTAATAAACTATGTCGTGACCAACAAATACTAGTAGCAATTATTCAATTTTGTCTCTAAGTGGATTATCTTCCACTTCTTGCAAGTCATGTATCTATCTCATTCAATTTACTTATCTCTACTCTTAGAAATAAAAATATTCCATATTATAATCACTATTGATTCATGTCCATATTTTACTTTGGTCATGAATTTGACATTACTTTTCATGAAAACCTAAAAATACTTTCAATGATACAAATATTACCCAAAATTCAATTGAAATAATATAATCTCTCTAAAATAATTAAAATACTACCTTTTAACCCTTTTCTAATTCCATTTGCATAATCATTCCACTAGTTTCCTACTTGAATATTTCATATATAACATTTCATTTCATACTAGTTGTAGCTCAACTTATGCATATGAATCACATTATTCATGAACATTAGTAGAAGATGTTATACCTAAACAAAAAGGAAAGGGAAAAAATTGATAGCACTAGTTTAATGTTAAGTTGTTTTAGCATATTTTTCTATTAAGAAAATCTTCATGTGTCATATCTAACATAGGTACTTAAAAATTATGCATTTCTCTCTATATGACATTCCAAAGCAAACTCCAATTTCAATAGAAAATGATTTGAGTGTTTCTTAAGAGATGATATCATGTTACAATTTATATACAAACATGTATTTCTTCAATATGGTGGCTTCCTATAGTAACCTTCTTACATGAAAATCTCAAATCACCCCCTAATAGTTAAACCAAGAAATAAATAAGATCTAAATAATTACAGTTAAGTATAACTTGAACAATGATTTTTTCTTCATTTTTAGATTATTTTCTCTAAATTTCTCTATTCTAAGAAACATTATAGAAACAAATAGACATGATTTTGAGAAATTCATGAAATAATATATCATATATTGATACCTAGATTTGTTATTATAGAAGCAAGGTATCATTAACATAATACTTAGTACATTTTTTCTTTATGTTTAAAGATGTTGAACATTGTACCTAAATACCTTCTTATCTAATGGATTTATGCTTACAATTTTTAGATAGTTTACTTACATTGATTATGTTGACACTTTATGAGAGGGAGAGCCAAGTTTGAGATCTTGCTATTTAAAAGTTACAAGTGATGATGATAGTATTGTTGATGCTCAACATAGTTTAATTTCTATGCAAATAAACAAACAAAAAATATTATAAAGGAATTAAAAAATAATTTCATTATATTATATATGACATATATATTATTATTTTATTAATTTAATTTTATAACTGTGTTTTTGTCTCTATATATCGCTAAAATTAGATTTAATTTAATTTTACAACTACTATTTTTAAAATTATTTCTTGTGTTTGATAATAATTGTATGTTACATGGTGATTATATGTTTTGGATATCTTTTGCATCTATTGCACCATCATTGACAATGTTTTGGTTTTTACCCCAAAGATGGGGTTCATCATTAGATTGAGAGTCATTGTCCTTATTTTCCTTATAGATTTTCCCAAGACCCTTAGCAATGAGATATTTTTCAATGGTTAATCCCTTTTTTATGATCTCATCAAATGTATTAGAACATTAGACTTGTAGGTGAAATGCCATTTCTTTATTTAGATTTTTGGTGAGGGTAAAGCCACAATAGTGGTTTATAATTCAAGTGAGGAAGGAAAAATCACAAAAATGACCTCATGGAAAATAAAATGATTTTAGGGGTTCATACGAACCTACTAGTTCACGCAAACCCATAAGAGGTTCGCTCAATCTAGGGTTCGAGTGAACCCCCCCTTACCCCTCATCCCCCTCCTGAGACAAAAAAAACCTAATTTTTTACGCTTTGGTGCTCAGGTTGAAGATGAAAATGGAGGAGGCTTCACAAACCCAACTAGAATCACGTAGTCCTTGGAACAAGCTATCCAACAAATATAATTTTTAATATGTTTTGGTTTTATATGTATTTTCTTTTTAGTTTTCTTAAAACATAGTTTTCTGACCAAAAAATGAAGGTCTTTGTTCCGTATGGCTGTGGAAAAAATAATGTGATTATCATTTTTTTTAAATTCATGAGTGCACCAAATATTGAAGTCCTTGATCCAACAAAATTCTTAATTTCAATATATACAAAAAATTTACGCTGCTATATGGTCGCACTATATCGAGTTACAAATCTAAATTCAAAAAAGAATTAGAATTTATCCCATGGAAAAAAGTTATGTATGCTATAATGGTAAGCCACTTTAAATGTTATTTTTGAAAACCCATTTTCATGGGAAGACAGAAAAATAATCATAATCTTAATTCCAAAATTTTGAAAAATATTTTAGGAATCTACTGTGACAAAATGTGACGAGACTCTAGTTTGCATCATCTTCAAATTCCTCACGGTTTAGCCGCTATAGGTGCCCGATTGTGAAGATTTAGTTAAAAATAATAATTTTAGTGTCCAGTTTGGCCAAAAATTGTAAACCACTATTGTGGGATCACCCGTGAATATGTGAACAAGTTATTTTTCAAGGATAGGCCACAAAAATTTGATTGTCATATTTCTCCATCATTTTAAGAAGGAATTTATAAAGGATTCTTCATTTCTTTGTTTTTTATTACATAGATTAGTCATAGATATTTCATGCTCCATATGTATTAACTTTTGTGTTAACTCATGAAAAGACTTGTCCCATGTTGTAACTTGTAGGCGGGAGAGCCATGCAATGGCTTGACCTCCTGGACATCAAGGAAAGAAGCACATTAAATAAGTATCATTGTAATCAACCTTAAGACAAGCTAGGTAGAATTCCCTTATATGTTCTTGCAGATCACCTTTTTCCTTTATAAGTGTCAAATTTAGGTATTTCAAAATTAGTGGGAAGGGATATCATGGGTATAGACCTATCAAAGGGATAAGGAAATATGTCTTCCAATGTATATATCTTCTTAGTGTGCCCCATTTCCATATTTGATATATTTTGTTGTAGATCCCAAATTTGTGATGCCAAGTCATTTGTGGGTACCAAGGTAGATACATTGGGAGGTGTGTATGATGAGAAATATGGGGGATTTTATCAGGATACATGAGCTCTTAGGAATATTAGGCATAGGTAGTTGGAAGGTGTATGAAACAAAAGGATAACCTAGAGGGTTAATTATGAGAATAGAGGTAGTGGCATGGCTAGATGGGATGTCATATTGATTATGTGGCACATTTATTTGGGAAGACATTGGGAGTGTTTGGAATTGTTGATATATGGAATGATGGGGTATATGAGGTTAAGATTTAGGAATTTGGACATGTTGGTTGTGGCTTAGGTAAGGATTGAAGAAATGATGTTACATGTGGAGCACTTATTTGAAACATTTGAAGGAAGAGGAATATTTTGTATGTTGGGATTGGTAATATTTAGGATAGAATTTGCAATGGTATATGGGATGGATTAGGTGAAAAATGTTCATGTGTCTCTTGATAGGAGCATCATTGGACCTTAGACATGTCAAGTTAAGATGATAGGGTATGAGGAAAAGTGGACAACACTGTATATATGGGGTTTTGCGATAGATTTTGGTATCAAAATTAGGAGGTAGATTGGCACCTCTTTCAACTAACATTTAAAGATAGTGATTAGGATTTGCAATGAAAAGAAGTTCCATAACTCATTATTTTCTAGATCTTGTTCAAATTATTATAGTTCCTCTAATGTTGAATCTCAATTAATTTCTTCATCAATATCAATAGACCATGAAGATGATGGCATATGACTATCATATGAACCTTGTAGTGGTTTTTGTGAAGATGTTCCCAATTCTTGTTGGCTACCACTCATGGTTGTTTGCATGTTTGAATCAATTTGGTGAGACTCCATATTTGTCTTATATTGTGATCTTGTGACAAACATGGAAAATTGTTTTGGATATGTAAGTCTTGGAACTTTGAGCTTGGATAAGATTGAATAGCTTTCTTGATAAGATACAATTATTGGATACTATGCAAAGATAGTTCAAAGTTAGTCTAGATCTCCAAATGATATTGATTTAAGATAAATATTGTTTACTTGAATTAGAGTTATGATTCTAGGAAAATAGAAATTAAGAGGTATATACTTTGATTTATTTTAGAAATACATTTGCAAAAATCATGTAATAAGGTGGGAATGTTAATGTAGTTAAATTGTTTGTTATTTTGAAACCACTCAGATATTGGTGGTTATATCAGTTCACTTAAATATAGTTGAGAAAGTTGTAATGCATCTCCATGTATAAATATTCTCTTGTGCATTCAATAAGAAATCAATCAAGCATTGAGTTTTCTTTTTTTTTCTTTAAAACTAAGCTAAATTACTTCCTTGACGAAAACTATGGGTTTTATCTAGTTATTTGAAAATAAATATATATCAAAAGGAAAAATGAGGAAGTATAAATATTACCTACTAGCAAGGGAATTCTCTTAAAATTAGAGGAAATTCATTTTGGGGGAAAAAATTCTCCTAAATTGCTAAACTAACATGAACTAAATTATTGTTAGACATTTCTATTACTTTTAATCATGAAATTGATCATTTGGATGTAAAGAGGACAATTTTGCATAATCGATTCTAGTACTTATGTAGAGCACAATGATGCACATTTTAGTAGTGTACACATGTCACTCAAGTGCATTACTCCAAAATCATAGTAATATCTATATTTTCAACTTCACAAGCATATGTGCATTCATGGTTGAGTAGTGCTCATATGTTCACTCATGCAGTGTTTTGTATCTCTTATCTTGATCTACATTTCTTGGGCGCTCATTGATTCCAACAAATACCAACTCATCTTCGATAAAGTTTACAACTTCAACATTTTCAAGAGTTCTTCATCATGGGACATCTTTTTAGAAGGTCTTAAATCCTTCTCTTTCTTTTTTTTGGAGAGGAGTTTTGCTTCCATGGGGTTCTCCTTTTTATCCATTTGTGAGAGAATGCTTTGTACATGGGTACCTAGTTCATGGCCTAGTAGTTAGAGCCCATTTCTATCTATTGCACTTTTGTGATCTCCCCAAGTATCACTTAACAAGGGGTGGTAGAGTGAATAATTTATCTATTCACTATACTTAAATATATTTAGGTTGATGAGGTTAGACAACATCTTGTCTAATTGTACGTGCAACCTTTAGACCTCTAGAGGTTACCAAGTTGTTTGGTAAACCTCATGTACATACCTTTTGAGGTTTGAAGACTCTCCATCTCACATCAAAGGTCACTCAACACTTGGCATCAAGCTTGATGACTTAGTCAAATAGGTTGTTGATTTGCATATTCCAAGTGATCCAAAGGTTGACACCTATAAGACACTTGTCTACTTATTTGTGCCACATCATGGGGCACTTGTCAATCCACATGATAGGTGGACTATCTCTTCCTTGCCTATATATGAAAGGTCATAGTGTACATTTTAATCAAATCTTTTATCAATATCTTTGGTAATGTGAATTAGGTTCATTGTGTGCAAGTGTTTTTGTGGAAGCACAAGGTTTTTGCTATTATGTTCTTGGTTAGAAATCCTAACATGATGGAGATGGATTGGTCAACTATAGCACTGAATTCAAGCACATGATGATGGGCATTGTTAGCTAATTACCTCTTAAAATTATAAACTTCTTAAATTCCAGTTTTATTTCTCCATTGATAAAATAGACATGAAGGGCTTTGAGTATAATTTTGTTCAATCATTAAAACCAGTCATGGGCTCTGTATATGCATTTTTTTTTTTGTTAAATCAGGAAAGAGAATCTTCTTTTTGTACTTTTTTGTGGGAAAGGAAAACTTCATGTAACTTATTTTTCTTAGGTAAACAGATATCAAATGAGATGTTTTTTCAGTAAAAATATTATTAGTATTTTAGTTTTGATGTCTCGAGTGGTTTCTATTCTAGATTGGAAACCTTTTATAAAAGAAGGTCTACTGATATTTTATTTTGTGAAAGTGGATTATTGTGGAGATTTCAAATTTAAAAATATTTGTTTATTTCTTTAATGAAGTTTATAATGGTAGATATTACATTTCGATGTTTTTTATTTCTTGGGTTTGTTTTTATTGCTATGCTATTTATAATAGTTGAAATATCTTTTATAAATTTAATGTTAAAAAAAGAAAATTCATGATCAAGAATTTAAAAAATATTGAATAACATCTATATCTAAATATAGATATAATGATATTTTTACAAATTAAAATTCATATTTATAATCAAAACATGTATAAATTTATATTGTTATATAACAATAACTAACTAATTATGTAATATTAAAATAAATTTAAATTTTATTTTTAATTTCCTCTCGACTAATTCCTTCAAGCTCCTATATAAAAATATATCACTAGTTGATAGGCTATAGTGGTTTGGCATTTGTTGGTAATTCAATATATCTGGTGTTGGAGAATTTTCCCAAGCTACAATGTTAAATTGACACATACCTCTTTTGACAACTACTAACATATATTATCTAAACTACTGGCAATGGTTAATATTTCATTTTACTATTGTCGCATGAATGGTAGGAAGTAGGAACACACTATCTGGTGATCGAAATATGTGAAGCATGAGCAAGATATACTTTTCAATTGAAGGCTATAGAAATATTTTCTTGATCCCAAGAATCTAATAGCTCTAAAACCTTGACATTTTTAGACCTAATTTTTTATTTTTGTGAATAGATTGAAGCAATAGCTATAGGGAGAATTGTCTTAGTTCATCTATTTTTTATAAATTTATGCTTTGGTAGGGTTTCAAAAAGTTTTTCCTATAAACTTTGCCCCTTTTTTCTCATCATAGTAGAATTTGTGTAGTGATTTTTCTTTTAAGAATCTATACATGTGGCCAGATCGGTTTTTTAGTTTTACTTCATTCAAAAAAAATTCTATTGTTATGTGGTTATGTTAAATAAATGAGATTGGTTATGTGATTTTATTTATAATTTTTTTCACATATAAAGTTTCAAATTATTAAGATTTTATTATGATTCAATTTTCTATCGACTTGAAATCATAACAATCTGCTTTCATTTATAATCCAGTTTTTCTAGCCTAAAATTAATCTAGCTTTGTGTTTTATAAAACCATTCATTCCAGTTTTGATCTTATTAACTTCTACCTTAAATATTCATAAAGATGGTTATGGACTTCATGTAAAATGGTTCCCCTTCACTTTCTCCATACCTATGATAAGTGATAGTTAATAGAGGCATATGAGAGGAAGCCTACTACTTATAGAAGCTAGTGGAAGTCGACTATGTAGTGGACTTATAAGAAGGTTCCCCATGACCCCCCGCCTCTACTGTTGAGTGGGTGAGAGGGAAAATCCCTGTTCAAGCCAACTATTATTATTGCTATTATTTATGGATTTCACTAGCAACCAAACCTTGTAGTTGAGGTTTTATCACATACCTCCTAAATTTCAACACAACATATAAGAATATAGTCAAAGTGTGTATGATTTTAAAGGTATTAATGTATAACAATGCCACTTAATACCCAATGTATCAGGTGCTGAAAATAATTTTCAACTATTTTTCATCTATTCACAATTGTTTGAAAACAGATTGGCATTTATCTTTTAAAGCACCTTTTCTTTTTGCAGTTGTTGCATGAACTATCATATGCTAGTAGCATTTCAGACCTTAAAACATTCCAACAAACATTCTTGAAAACTTCATCTTTTTGAACTTGTCAAGGGCTTTTCTTTCTCATGTCATTGTCACGGGTTTTTCTTTCTCATGTATGCTGTTAAATATTTCACATGTCTGCACTTAAATGATTTATAACATAATCTCAAATTCACATAGAAATACGTTAAACTGTGAAACAATTTTTTTGTTTATTTGATGGTTTTGAATTTCTATTTATTTTGGTTGTGCAACGCAACGTTTGGGTTACTGACATGTCTTAACCCTCTCCCATGGATTCATTAATTCTGACGGTTGTATCAGACATTAACAGATCAATTTTTTGGTGCAACGACAACCGTCTATACAACTTTCTTGTCAACAAAAACACTAAATATCTATAAAAAAAAAAATGTCTCTATTTACATAATAGGCATGCTCCTTTAGACATGCTCCTTTTCTGCACAAAATAATAACACTAATGACTAGTGAGTTTCAATCTATAATTGTTGGTGACTGCTAAGAATAATAGTAAACCAGTCTTTGATGGGCAACGACAACCTGAGAAAATTCATTCATCAAACTTTCACCGTAGGGTCGAGCCAGGATCATAGTTGCTAATATCCCTCTCCCTTCCCCAACTCCAAAGCCCCAGATCGTTGTTATTAAACTAACATTAATACTATCCATTTCCTGCCAGTCGAAAACATCTGCTGTTATTTCACTAGTCTTGGTCCCGTAGGTTTTAGCAACTATACATCTCATTCTATATAAAATACAATCTACCTAACAATTGCACCTCTTTTCATGAAGTGCTAATTTAATAATTATTCCATAAAAATGGACCCAAAACAAAGTAGGTATTGGTATGGGTAAGGAAATTTCAACATTGCCTTATGAAAGGTCCAAGTCATGCAAAGGATGGAAATTCGCAGTCTGGTTAGGATCAGAAGTTAAAACGAGAAAATAATGGGGTGAGAGAGGCTCGAACTCTCGACCTCAGGATTACTCAGTGATAGCTATGAGACCTACGCGCTAGCCAACTGCGCCACCACCCCTCTGTGAATGGTCTCTTGTTATGTTGTAGCTCTCTCCTAAGCTACTGGGTTTCTATGTCGATCTTGATCAACAGATTCTTTGACTGGATCAACCGGCCCTAACTTTGCTTCTGTTGCTTTCACTCAATCTGCTGAAACTACTGTTGTTATGCACCCAGCGGAGATAAATTTAAAGATTTAGCCTGTTAAAAATCGTTGCATAATTACTTCGTAATAGAGTGCGACATGCAAAATAGAAAACCATCGGAAGCCACAACTGATCCACTGCATTGGATTATCAGAGCCAGGTTTCGATCCTGGGACCTGTGGGTTATGGGCCCACCACGCTTCCGCTGCGCCACTCTGATGTGATGAAAGAAAATTGTTTGCATTTTATCTGGTTTTATAATGTCTGTTATTTATCGTTTTCCGAACAGTTCTGCAGCGCTTACAATGAAAAGCGCTTCTTTCAGAAAACTTTATTTAGAGTTTGGGTAGAGCAGAGACAGAAATAGAAGTGAGTGATAATCAATTAGTTTTCGCTTTATTTTACTAAGAAATCTGAAAGTGAATCCATTCCCAATCCCATGGCCACTTAATCAAATCTAAAAGAAACTCCACTACCCTATGTAGATGATATTACTCGTTACCAGAAAACAAACGCTTTTGCTTGTTTGGTCTTTTAGTTATACATTTGTGTAGTACATGAGGTCAATTTGTAGACTATTTAGAAAATGATGTCGTTTGTGCAAGGTCGGTCTAAATGAAGAAGCGATAGCTTAGATAAACTATACATCCACCTAGAAGGATCTAAACATGACTAAAACACAACCTTAAATGAGGAAGAGAATCACGCTCCATTACCTCTTTTCTCTCTCCATCTTTTTGTTCCCCCCTTTAGGTTAATATTTATTCCCTCTCTCTTAGTCAATAAAGTTATTGGATTCTTTATATGTTAATTTAGTTTGCTGTATAAAAAGATATTATTTATTATATCTCATAATTTGTATTGTAGAATATAATATATAATAATATATAAATAGAATAGTAATTTAAAAATTAATTTGATAATTTATCTTTTAGTATTTATCTCTATCTCTCCCACTCCCTTTTTATCCCTCAATCTTTCTACCTCTTTTTGTTTATTTGTCCCTTCGTGTGTATCTCTCTCTCTCTCTCTCTCTATATATATATATATATATATATATATATATATATTTCTTCCTATCTATCTAAATATCACTTTCTCTCACTCTTTATATTTCGAGTTTCTTTCTCTTTATGTATATACCTATCTCTATATAGAATTGTCTCTCCCTCTATCTCTTTTTTCGCCTTCTCTCTCTTGCTTTCTCTCTTTAAGGTGGTTAAAGTGTTGGATTTTTTATGTTATTTTAATATGCACTATATTAAAATATAATAAGTACTAATTATAAATAACAATTATATATTTATATTTAATAATTTTCATTAAAGAATATAATACATAATGGAAATAATATAATCTATATTGAAAATTTTATTTATATTATATTTATTATATAGTGTATTATACTTATATGCTAATTTAATTTGTAATTATATATAAATTTATTTATATATATCTTATATATATTGTATTATTTTATATGTTAATTTAATTTGTGTTATTAAAAATAGTAATTAGTAATTGTATTAATTTTATATCTATATTTAATACTTTTTATTCTAGAATATAATATATACTAATATTAATACAATTTATATAATATTAAATATCATAATAATATAAGTATATTTATTATTATATGTCAAATTATAGTGTTATAAGGGAGCATATATTTAAAGTAGCATTTATAGTTTGGTTAAACTGTCACAAGTGAATGATTCAATCCATACAAATTATTCAGGGGTCAAATAAGATCAATCATACCAAAAAATTAAACTTTGATAAATGATATAATAAAAAATAGACCATCATTCTCACTATTTTTATTTAGTACATGTAATCTATAAAAACAAAGATATGACTACCAATTTGCAAGTCTCTAAACATTGTGGGACTCTCACCTATAACCTAATGACAAGCAGTTGCTCATGTTGAGGTGGAGGCTAGTAAATTGCCTAGGCTTCAAGTTCATAATAAACAATAATATAATCCATTGTAGCCATACGCAAGCATGTCATAATTTCATTTAATCATTTACCTAGCCCTCCAAAATGGTCCACATTAAAGTTTAAAATTGTAGAGTAAAGATAAAAATGCATATTTTTTTATGGAAAGTTGTTCTAAAATTAGGATAAATTGTTCTTTAAAATCGGCATCAATTTCAAAATTGTAGAACAACACATAGAAATTTTATTTTAATATTTATGATTATTTTTATAGTATGAGATATAGAAATAAAGATATTTAAAATAAACATTGTTTTAATGATGTTTCCATTTACTTTAAGAGTATATGCAAAAACTTGAACAATATTGAATTCTATATTTTTGGAACTAATAATAGGTATCTTATAATATTAATAATCCTACCATTCAAATATTTAAAATTCAAATAATTGTGTGAAGGTAATGATGTGAAAGAAAATTTGTATCAAGTTGCAAACACTTTTTCCTTTTCTTTGTACCATATGAATCTAACTTGAGCTTGCCAAGACTTAAGAATCCATAGATGTTGTTATTCTAATCTTGTTGAGTATGAATTTGATTAAACTTATTTTAGTTGATCTATTAGATCAGAACACAACACTTCTTAAAATATCTAATGATTAAGCAAATATATATAGTTATGACCAATATATTCCTTCAAATTGGAAAGAATGTTTTATGAGAGAATTTTAAAAGAAAATTTAACTTATATAATTATATCCCTAATAATGATAAATAAATTATATATTAGTAAAAAAAAATTTATATTATAAATATAACACACACACACACACACACATATATATGATAATTATAATATAAAATAATATTGTATATATAAAATAGTTATTCATACTATTTTTAATGTTTATTAATTGTAGTATTAATATATATATTTAATTTCTTTCCAAATAGAATTCTTGTACTTATATGTCTTAAAATGCTCACCAATCCTAAGAATGTTTACAACTATTAACCAACAAATTATGGTCTTCCATGGGAAAGGGATGAAATAATTAGAGCACACAATGAAATAGATGAAGGTGGGGGCCAGGGCAAATAGATTGACGGTTGTTCACCTTACAGAAAAAGCAACACTTTCTTTATTGTGTCACTACAATGCACAATGCAGAGACTTGGGTTTTAGCCATGATTTTGATCAAGAAGCTTGAAACAACATGCATAAGAAGCATCACCAAAACCCCCAATTGAGGCTACATGGTAATTAAGGTAAGAAAGTGTTAGATTGCATAAACGGACGAACTCCCCAACAAAACCTTATAGTTGAGGTTTTATCACATGATTCCTAAATTTCAACACAACATATAAGAATATAGTCAAAGTGTGTATGATTTTGAAGGTATTAATATATAACAATGTTGGGAGATGAATTACTCTAAGAGGGGGGGTGAATCAAAGTAATGTACAATTTTTCAAACTTTTAACTTCAAGAGAAAATTAAACAATGACCTTGAGACAACTTTATGAACCCTCTTAACTTGCAAAGTGAACTTTAACACATCAAAGAACTTTTAACATAATAACAGATTGATAAAAGACTTACATAATAATGTTAAAACATGATATTGATTGTTCATGTAAACTTGATTGAACAATTCCTTTTAATGCTTTATTTCCACAAGACTTCATGTATACTTTGAACACTTTTATAATAGAATGAAATGTTTAGTCAAGTACCAAAGCATTGCATGAATTTTATTGACAAATGAAAGAATGAAAACATTAACACTTAAGCACATGGGCTGAAACACAAATGCACAGATTTCACCACATAACACATTATTTTCCTGAGTGGAAAAACCCTCATGGGTTATAAAAAACCACTTGTAAAATGTTCCTTTATTTCATTCAAAGAGCACCAACTCTGTAACAATGTGGAGCACCAACTCCAAGTATAAACTAAAGCACCAACTTCAAGTTAGGAGCACCAACTCCCATTTTTACAAATGTCACAAATGATAAACCATTAAGACCTTAAAACTGCATTGATTTGCAGTCATAAAACCTTAACAGTGCACTAGTAATATGATATTCAATAAAACCTTAAGAAGGTTGTTGAAAATGACTGAGCCTTTCAAAAGCAACTAAGAATATTTAAAAATGTCACTGTGTATAACATCTTCATCATTATCTCTATTTTAAAAAAAGATAAGAGATAGACCCATTTTCTCTTCTAGTTATTGTTGTCTTAACCACTATCTTAGTACATATTCCCTTTCAAATCTCTCTCCAAGCAATGGAAGAAATCCATGCTTAAAATAAACAATGAAATTTGTGTAAAAACACCAAAACTCTCGAGCTCAAACTTGAGTAACCAAAACAGAAAACACAGTTATCTGTAACTGCTTTTTGTTTGCAAACTGAAAAAACTTTTTATAATCTTCATTTCAAAATGACAAAGATATTGGGTATGTGCAGGATCATGATGGGCCAAAAAGTGGCAATGGGGTAAAAATTACGTTTTTCATCGACCCAAAAATGCGAAAATCCTGAGTTGATTTTTTTGTGTCTTGA
>VDFB02160149.1:0-27857 GCA_007258455.2 Sequoia sempervirens | reverse complement strand
TTTCTTATATCATGGTGCATAACACTAAGTGCTACAACAAAATAAAGGTGGCTACTTGCACATGAAGTTACTATGACAACATGTTTTACTTATCCATTCCATTTTTTATCTCACCATTTAACCATCATCATGTGTCATTTAGTTGCATTGTCATCTTTGGGAGATTTCATCATCCTACAAACACATATTTTATCACCCTTTGTCTTTTCAACATACCAATTGGGTTCCATTTCACTCAACAATTCTCTTGAGGGGGAATGAATTACATCACAATCGCTAAGCAATTGGGGTAAATTTCCAATTAAGCTTCATTTAATTCCATCCTAATTCTTCTTTCACACGACGCCACTTAGTTGCATTGTATTAAAGAGGGACAAAATATATAGAGAACTAAAATATTCCCTAGGACTATTCATCACTTAATCCCCAATCAATCAACTTCATCATCTATAGCTAAATGCACCAACTAGTCCTAATTAATCTAGGACATATCCCTTTCACCTAAAGTCCATAACTTAAATAAATATTTAATTAACCAACCTTTTCCATCTTACATTTATAGTTATAGGGCATATTCATTGATACATAACTGATTGGCCTCAATTTGATCTATAAAAAGAATCAATTTTGTAATAGTTCAACTATGACATAGTGAGATGTATATGGAAAAAATATATATTTTTTATCTACCTTGGTTTTACTGTATACATTTAAATTAAATCATGAATAAATCCATCAAATGGAAATAAGTTAAAATATTTTAAGATTGAAAAGGAGAATAAAAAATCGATAGAGATTAGTGTAGACTAATTCAAAAGAATGTATACACGTAAGCATATGTCAACTTTGTCTATTTAAGTGGCAATGGATGTATATAGATAGATCCAAACAACTATACAACTATCATGACTAGAAATAAATGTGAATGGTAGCATTAATTTTCATTTTCATTCAATAATAAATTACAACTTGATATGGCTTTAGAATTTCTTAATTTTAGAATAAAAATAAGTATTGACAATTAAATATATTCATAAAAAACCTAACTATTATTTTCTTTGTGTGGTTGACTAGCTTGATAAATTGTCCTCTAGGTAAATTGCAATGTCATTTTCTTTTCTAGGCTTAACACTTCTATTTAATGCATTATAGCATATGTTTGTAACCTCGTCTTTGAACTAGTTTTGTAGTTGATCACAGATAGGGAAATTGGAATTGCACAAGGATTTTTATCTATGACAATGTCCACTAGTGAGGAAGTAGAGATAATCATTGAAAAGTTCAACTAATATGTGAGTAACATTTTTATTATTTCATCTTATATATTAATTTTTAAATGTTTCCTAAATCGTATGAATTATGAAGATTAAGATTAAAGCCTAAATGAACAATGCAGTATCTTTTTCCCATTTTTGCTCATTCACTCTTCTTATGCTTCTTACAAGATTATGAATGTAGTATTACAAACCTACAATTTATCTAATGAAGCTTTCTAGGTTTTTCCAATGCATGGATTTTGTATTAAGATTATAATTCATATTTATTTAGGATCATATTTTGTGATTAGAATACAATTGATACTTATTATGTGTTATGGATATATGCTTGTTAAATGTTATCTAATGAAGTTGATGCAATCCATGTGAAGTGCAGTAAATATCCTTTCAACTTTTATTATAATGTTGGCTAGGTGTTGGCGAGTAATGATGGATGCAAGAGACAACGTGTTACCTCATTTGGTAGTTGTTGCGACTTTTGGACTCATAATTATGATAGTTCTATATACTATGGGACACATTTCTCTTTCTCACATGAATCTAGCGGTTAGTGTTGCTTCCTCAAACATTGGAAAACTCAATCTCAAATAGGTAACTAAAATCACAAGCACCAAAATCCTATTTGGTTAAAGTGATCTTTGAGTTTACCAACTACATCTATTGATTGCCTTGTAACAGTAAGCTAGTGCTTCTATTATCAAGGAACCTATCAATATTAATATTAAATAAAATATATGTAAATATGCATTCCAATTTCTAATTAGACACGTTAACTACTATCAACAATGTGACCTACCCACCACAGATGTTCACAGTGAAAATATGTCTAAATCAACAAGACATTAGAAATGGATGAATTTTTTTTGTTTCTTCGTCCCAACAATAATTTACAATTTGGAAAATAGAAAACAATGGCGAAAAAATTTGGTGCTAATGAGAAAATTGTAAAAAGGAGCTAAGATTCCATTTTAACAATGAAAATGTTGCAAAGCATAGGATAAGAATTTTCCTTCCTTTGTAGTGTGATTTTAGACAAATACATTAATAGGAAATAGGTTCAAGATTTTTACATTTAATTGGGCAACTGAAATGCTAGCCCAAATTCCATTTCAATAATTTCATATAAAAATCTTCAACATAAGTGTTATCTATTCAAGATATACATGATGTCCATGGATCAAAACATAAACGATACATGAGGTATATCTTGAATACATAGACATCTTTCAATGTCACAAACAAGAATCCTTTGCTTGAAAGCCATAAAACTTAATACCATAATCCATTGATGGCAACTGCACTTGAATTTGATGACAATAAATAAAAAATTAGATTTAAATATACGCAAGATGTGCTCATAGACACAAGGCACATGAGATACTATCAACAATTCCATGTGTCCACAGAAACACTTGTAGTGAAGACATGTGTATAGCAACAAAACATTAGGAATTGATAATTTTTTTTCCTTAATTGTTCCCAAGAATAATTTACAATTGGGGAAATACAAAACCAGGAGAAAAATATCAATAGCTGATGAGAAAAATGCAAAAGAATAGGCCAAATTTCATTTTAATAGTTTCAAATAGACATCTTGAACAAAAGTATTATTTGTTGAAGATATCCATGGTGTCCCTGGATCAAAAGATACATGGAACATTAGGTATATCTTGAACAAATAAACATGTTTCAATGAATATCACTGTTTCATGGACACACAATTAATTTGGATTGGGAAAATACAAAACCATGAGGAAAATACCAATAGCCAATGAGAAAATTATAAAAAAATACCCAAACTCCCTTTTAATAAAATAATGCCACAAACCATAGGATAAACATTAGTAGCATGATTTTTGATGAATACATCAATAGGCAATAGTGCATAGAAAACATTAGTCTTTGCATCATTAATTGTTACAAACACCATGAGAAAATTATGAAAAACCTTTCCAAGACCCAAAACATGGTTAAAACAACACAAGTGCTTTAAAATGATGCAGAGATATTTGTTACAATATGCTTACCAATAGGATAGTTATAAATCCTCTCAACAGACACAAATTTTACATCGAGAGATTTTGTAGTTATTTAGATCTAATTTTCATTTGATAGATTGAAGTGTAGTTGGCATGCATGTGTGACATAGAAAAGATTAGTTGCATTGTTAATGGTGGCTAATAGAGAAGTCAGCATTAATGAATTATGGTGTTAAGTCTTTAACTAACCAACATATATTAACCCATAAAAGTAGTCAATGATAGGGAACAATAGAGATTAAACCATTTTAGGGACATAAAAATATAGAATGACAGTGTAAAAGATATAGGAACTTACAAATCCCTCCTTTTTTGCTTCCAATAAATAAAACTCTTCTATTTTTTAATATTTTTGTTGTTCCCTATCATTGAGTGTTTTTATGGCTTAATGTCTGTACAAAAATATTTGGACTCATAAAAACACTCAACGGGGGGAAACAACAAAAATTAAGCCATTGCAAATATGTAAAAAACTATAAAATGGCAGTGTAAAAGATGTAGGAAGTTATAAATGCCTCCTTTTTTGCTTCCAATATGATAGATATAAACCCTCTCAACAGACACATATTTCACCGTCATCAAACAATTTGAGAAAATGAATAAACAATGCAAATAATCTTTTGTTTGATAGACTTAAAACTTCACATCATAAGCCATTAATGGCGCTTGCACTTCAATCTATTCACAATAAATGAAAATTAGGGACTAATAAATGCACAATGTCCTCGTTAAAATGCCATGCATTAATAGAAATACTGGGTGCAAAGACACGACTATATCAAAGAACATTACAAAGTCAGCGAAATATTTCCAATAGCAACAAACATTAGAGTAGATTAAATTTTTCCCCCTTTCTTGTCTCCGGAAATAATTTGCAATTAGAAAATAATAAAACTGACGAAAATACCAACAACCAACGAGAAAAATTAAGCCAAAAAAGGAAAAATTCCCCTATTAACAAAAATAATCCCACAAATTGTTGGTATCAAGTAATGGTGTGATGGTTTATAGGTGGCATTGTTGTTCCTGCCACCAAGGTTCAAACCCCATTGGGGTGTTATTGTTGAATGGTTGTATCCGGTTCATAGCTCCGGTCAAAAGCGCTTACCCCTTGAATAAAAAAAAATCCCACAAACTATAGCATAAACATTAGTAGCATAATTTCCGATGAATGCATTAATATGCGTGAGTGCACTGAAAACTAGTATATTCACAATAAATGAAAATTAGGGACTAATATATGCATAATGTCCTCATTAAAATGCCACGTGTTGACAAAAACACTAGGTGTGAAGACACGACTATATCAAAGAACATTACAAAGTCATGAAATATTTCCAATAGCAACAAAACATTAGGAATTGATGAAATATCTCCCTTTCTTGCTTCGAAGAGTAATTTGCAACTAGGAGAATATAGAAGCATGAGCAAGATACCAAGAGCCAATGAGTAAATTGCCAAAAAATGGCCCAAATTCCATCTTAAAATAAAGAGTTTAAGTAGATTATACTCACGTAACATATTTATTCTATCCCATTTACTTTTAATTATACTGTTCAAATTTTGTAATTGTGAGTATCTCATTGTTGTATAGAAAATTGTGATAGGCTTATTTATTGCTAATGATTTGTTGCTATACATGTGTCTTGACTACAAATATTTATGTGGATAGGTGGTGTTGTTCATAGTATTTCACATGCCTTGTCTAAAATTGGTGCTAATGCTGAGTGTTGGAAATTGGAATGCATTGTTATACAAATTTTCTATTTATTATTAAGATTGATAGGTGCCTTGTTCTTATCAGGTGGCAGTTGTTACTCAGATCATTTGTTCCATATGTGAATTCATAGGAGATGAAGTTTATGAGGTATTGTATTCTAAATTTACAAGTTGACTCTATTTTTATTCCTATTTAATGCAATCATGACCTATTTTTTATTCAAGAAAATTATTGTGGTTAAATATAAAAAATCTATTAGATTACAATTATAGTCATGGATGAAGTCTATTTTCCTGTATTCCTTGCAACTATAGCCTTTTTGTAATTTTTCCTTTTCCTGTTTGTGTGTAGGTCCTTAGGAAAAGACTTAACAATAGTGGATCTCTATGTAATCATGATGGTGTTTTCATTGATGGAAAAATCCCAAATGCTTATTCAGTTACACTAGAGCAAGGTAAGCTCTAGTTACTCTTAGTGAATCTGAGTCTAAAACCAGATCTTTCGTAGATCTAAATCATAGTACAATAAGTATTACAATTTTAGAATCCTAACTAGTGTATTGCTTTATGCTTCATCCATTATTGTTATCTTCTTCTTGTATATTATTATAGTGTCATTCATCAAAGATATTTTGTACAGTTGGTAATTGCATATTTCAATCAATATTTCACTTATATTTGTAGTTATATATAAAAGGACTCAATCATTTGCTTCCAATTACTTGTAATGGACTCTATTTTTCTACAAGAATCAAGTGTGATAGAGAAGAAACCTTTGGTAGGATGGTGTTCATGATCACAAAGTGGAGCCTATAGAAATTGGTCAGCCTCACAAAATTGGAAACCTATTATAGGCTGATAATGTTCTTTTATATCATTGATTGTTTCTAATGTTATTCTTGGCAGTAGGAACAAGAAAAAAGTCATCAATTCCTATTGTTTTGTTGCTATGAGAAATATTTCATCAATAAGCAATGTTTTTTTCTAATCATCTTGAGATTTTAAAAAAATTAGAAGTATTTCCTCATTTAGAATGTTTGTTTTAAATAGTTATTGTGATCGGGTGAAAATATGTGTTAGAAAACGAGCATCAAACAAAAGAGTGCAAACAACAACTATAAACACCCTACACCTCAAGATTGGACTAGTTGGATTCAAAAACAAAGTAAAGATAACAAATGAAGCTGATTTACCTTGTCTTGAATTGATCCTTTGGTTGGCCCTTGATTTTTGATGTTGTATGCTCCTTTGATGGCGGATAATGATGATGCAAGATGGTTGAAGTTGGACAACAATGGAAGAAAATGCTATGGTGAGTGCAAGAAAATGAGAAATTTGGCTAAGTATGGCTCCAATGAAAATTTTGCAAGAGTTTGGCTAACACAATGATCTCTTTCTAAAATGAGAGAAAAGAGGGGGTATTTATAGAGAATTTTGAATTCTCTAAGGAAATGGATGGTTGAGATTAACCCAACAAGGCCAAGATGTAGGGCTATGGTGAGTTGAGGACTCGCAAGCCCTCACATCCTGACATGTGGCATGTGAAGTGGCTTCAAAAAGATGAAGGATTAGAGGAGGGTTAGGTGGCTAAGAGAGATTAGAGGCCAACTTGCAGAAGTTGGAGGATGTGACACATCCTAATCAAGGATTAGGCATGTGCACATCCCTAATGATGAGATTAGGGGAATAATTAGGATTAAGAAAGGGATGTGACATGTGACGAATTAAATAAATGTCATATTTATTTAATTCATTTGATGAAAAGGAGGATTAAGAAGATAAGGTATTTATTTATTAATTAAATACCTTAGGGATTTGGCATAATTAAGGATATTAATTAAATAATAGCGATATTACTTAATTAATGCAAATAAGGGGATGCTTAGATGAAAGGGGATAAATTTGGATAAATTAAGTGTCCAAATTTAGGTGTCTACAGATATAATTTCTTATAATATATATATAGTTTTCTATAGTGATTTTTGGGGACATCCAGTTCTTCAATGATATTAGATTCATAATTTCCTATCTTTTCTCTTCATTTCATTGATTAGCTTTAAAATTAAACAACTTTAATTCAGGATCTCCTTCTTCTAAAGGTATTGATCTCTTAGATGTAGGCACACAACAAGTTCCTAGCCTTGCTGGCCTGTCAAAAGCACTTGAGATGACATTTGTAATATTTTTTTATCTTGCCTTCCTTTCATATTAACGGATTTCTTTTTCTAATATTTTCATGGTTTTTCCTTTTAACTATTTCTTCCCTCAACTAATTCCTACTTTCAATTTCTTAATGTAGCTATCTAAACCAATGAAATTTGAAAATACAACTTAGTTAGCACTCGTTGATGCCATAGTACCACCTTCCAAAACCATGAATGTAGTTTTCCAGTGGGCATTAAACATTGCACAAATTCCCCTATTGCTTCTTATCCTATTATACACATCACATATCCACGTTTCTATGATCATAATGAAATTATTATTTCTACATCCATGAGTTTGACTGATTCAATGTACATAAAACTATTTAAAATTTTATAAATTAGATATTTCATATTTCATTGTCATTTATGGAATATCATATTTTTGATTTAGACGATTCATTGAAGGATATTTATCCTCATGTTGATAAAACTTATCAAACAAAAGTTATCTCATCATATTTATGCTCAAAGATTTATTAATATGAATATTCATAGGATGCTTGTTTGATTTCACCTTATTGCATTATGGCATCCTTTGATGTTTCCATATAGACACTCAAGAAATTTTTATAAACATATAAATTGTGCCCAAATAAATAGTCCACAAAAATATTGCAATTATTTCCCTTACCATTCATTCGTTTTCTTATCAGAGTATTCACATAGTACTGTGACATTTTTATTTATGTCATTATATGAATGAATCTAAAGCTCATTGTCTATCAACCAATATAAATTTTTACAAAAATAAAAAAGCATAAATATGACATGAATCAAAATACATTTTAACATTTTTCTTTAATTGAACGCACGGTTTAAATATTACTTCAAGAAAAATTACTATTTGTATCATTACTCAACTGTCTCATACTTTGTATCATTACTCAATTGTCTCATAGCAAGTTCTTTGAGGTCAATGAAGATACATCCCTTTAAATCATGTTGAAATCTCAACTTGGTGCCAACACTTACCTATGTTATCTCCAAAAGTGGGTCCTAGGTGCCTTTCTTAACAATCAAATGAACATTATAGCTTCAAGTGACAAATTACAATTATCTTTGAATTTAACAATTGTTGTATTATTTCTTGTGTACTTTAAAACATATAAAGTACATATTGCACAAAAGGACTACACTTATTGATTGCATAAAATATAACTAAGAACGAAATTGTGATGAATTTCAATAATACCCAAATAGTAGTTGCATAAAGGATAAACTAATGAAGAATTTCAATTATATACACTTTTTTTAACTCTAAGTGTATTTTATTCCATTAAAAATAGAAAACAAACAGATCTAAATAAATTTTTACTTCTCAATGTCCATGTTTAGTGAAACTTGATATTTTCTGTAATAGTTAATAAAATCATGGTATTTAAATTAGGTTAAGCACTAAGTGTATCAACAGATCTATGAAATAAAACATTGAAGGTCATGTTTGTCTACAAATTTTTGCAACCATTAAGGTATTGCTACGTGTCAAACCAAAGTTGAATCTTGGAAGGATTGATTATAAATTTGGTAGGAAGTTTCCTATAATTTTATCAAGTTTTAAAAACCATAATAACTTTCAATTAAAATACAAAAGTTATAATCTTATTACATTTAAATTCAAGATTTGAGTCTTAAATTCAAGAATTGAGTCTTAAATTCAACAATTGAGTTTTAATCTTATTATCTTGATTCTCAAATTTATAATGTACCTTTTGATGACATCAAAGTCACCAACACACTAAACATATAGCTATATACACAAAAATTTATAAAACTATATCAATTGCAAATTTTCATAAGCATATTTATTCCCTTAGGTAGGGACTCCAGCTCTTTCAGAACTCTTGCTGTGAAAATGTCATTGTGCAAATGATGACATTAATGATTATTCATAAAATTCTAATAGAAGACACATTTTTTGGGTGTGAGTTTCAATTGTCGACCATGTGTAGTTTTTAATCTTTGTCTATTTCTTTAACTAACTTGGTGAGAAAGGGAACTCTTATCTCTTGATTATGATTTAACAATAAGTTCATATAAGTATTAAATTCCTAAAATAAGAAGTAATTTTATTTTAAGTATAATTTTCATGTAAATATTTTAATGTCTAAAACAACTAAGTCTTTTCTTAGAAAAATATTGAGATAAATATAGATTTATAAAACAAAAAAAACTAATATACATATGGACATAATATTCTAGTACAAGAAAAACTAATCTTTAAAAAAATTAGAACACTATAAATATGTAGATATTGACAAACTTAATAAGCCAAAATTAAATTGCAATTTCTACAAATTTGAGTGAAATGGGTACAAGTACAAAAAGAAAACAAGTATAGAATAATATAAGAATACCTATTGTATAAGGAAAGACTACACACTTCCTACTAATAACAAAAATATTTTTTAAAGATTTCACTTTATAGTGAATAAATATATGCTTGTAGTGTCATAAAATTGAACCTTGTGGAAATTTCACACTTGTGCATTTGGCCCCCCACATTTATGGTGCCTATCTGCATTTATGACAAGGACCTTATGAGTCAAAATTTCAGGATTCCAACTCCATAAGGGGCAACGATGAATCGTCAATAGTCCACCACCTTATTTTTGGAAAAGTTGTGTGTTGGACACTTGTGTGTCATGAGGACATTTGCGCGATGCATAAACATCCTCCAACTTTATGAGCTGAAATGAGGAATCTTGAGAACCTTTTCCCGTGACATAAGATCATGGTAGAATCTTGAGAGAACAGCTCTTCCCACCCATGCAACTTCACAAAACCCTCTTTTTCACTGTCATTTTCATTCATTCTCACTCTCTCTCACTCCAAATTGATCTCTCATTCCTTTCTCTTCTTCATCTCATCAATAGCCAAGGCTCTCTTGCAAGCACTCAATGTCATGTCTATCAGGCCAAGAGGGAGCCACAGATTGTTGGTAATGCTCTCTTTCTATCTTGTTTATTTTCTAGCATTTTTGATTATATTTATATTTCATGATATGAGTTCTCCTCCATAGCATGGTTTTCTTTTATCACTTGTCTATATATTTCATGATACATGTTCTCCTCCATCGCACGGTTTTCTTTTATCACTCATTGTGTCTAATTTACTTTGTGTCTTTTTCTATTCTCTATCTATTTGGCTATCCATGGAGGTGGAAACACCAAAATGGGGGTTTGACTAAGGCAATCCCCAAAACAACCCAAAAAATCTTCCTCATTCGCCTTGTGTGTAGGTTCGTGTGATGCTTCATAGGAGGCTTCATAGCACAGGACCTTTCGTGAGTTAGCATCTCACCTTCCTTGTCATTTATTTACCTTCTTGCTTTATGTTTTGATTAAAGGGAAAAATAGGTTTACCTCTCACCTTCCTTGTCATTTCTTTCCTTTCTTGCTTTATATTAATCAAGTAGAATAATTAGAATTTAGATTTTGAGTAGGTAGTAGATTCTTTGAGTTATGTGCACAAGTTTACCTCTCTGTCTGTACAAGATACTAGTGCACCGCTATCGTCTGACTCCCATGTAGATGCCCTTTGGCCAATAACTAACCTAATTGTCTCAAAAATATATGTAATTTTCTCTTTTGGGTCTTGAAGGCCTTTATCCGAGACCATATCAAATACTCTCTTTTAAGCTTTTTGCAATCTCTTTCATCTTGAACCTCTGTCACTTGAGTTTGTGTCATTGAGGTGACCGAGGGAAATTCGCTCCCTTTAGACCTTATTCGTCTTGGGACTTGGGAGTAGTGAATCTCTTCCTTCACATTTTGGTGAACCTGACATGAAAGAGGAAATCATGTTAGATATTTTTCTGCAATGTTTTAATGCTTTTGATAATTATTTTTCTAAGGAAGATTTTGATAATGCCAGATGATTCCCTAGATGATTTATTAGAGGCATATTCTCCCATCTATAGATCTCCTAAGAAAACTTCTCCATTGCAACCATCTACTTCATCTTCTCAAGTTGAAGAGTTTGTAAGTGTAGTGATATTCTTCGTATCTCTTGAAAGGCCTAAAATACTTGTCATTTATGTGACTCCAGCTAGCCCTTCTCCTAATAGAATTCATTCTATTTATGGGGTTCCAGTCTCCAATGACTCATCGAACCTTTACATGAGATTCTTAAAAGCTATGGCTCCTCCTTATAATGTCGTAGGCCATACATATAACACTAGAAGGAATCAATAAAATTTGAGTCAACCTACATTCGTTCCTACTTCTTTACCACCTTCTCAACCAAGTCTTCCTCCAACACCAATTCCTACATCGAAAGCACTTGGTGATTATGATCTTGTAAAAAAACTTTGCATTACTCTTTCCAAGATCTCACTATGGGATTTGCTTCAATCTACTTCGGTTGATTAGGGTATGCTTTAGGAAGCCTTACAAAATATCCTCTTTCCTTCTTCCGCTAGGCCAATGAATGTTAATGCATTGATGGCTCATATTTATGTGGATTCATCGAATATTACGTTCTATCTGTAGGAACTCCCACCTCCAGAGGTTCAGAAGCAAGCAAGTCCTCTCATGATTATAGTTAATATTAATTATAAAATTGGTGTTAGGAATGCTCTTGTTGACACTAGTTCCACTCTCATTGTATGTAGCACTAATCTATTTCCTAAGATTAATATTGATTCATCTTATTTAGCTTCTTCTTTGTACATTTATGGATTCGATAATGTTGGTTGTCAAGCCTTAGGCATGATAATCTTATCTTTGAGGTTGGGACCCATTACCATACCCACCTTGGTTTATGTTATGTTTGATCCTTTTCCTTAAAATATTCTCTTGGGAAGATCATGGATTCACGCTTTAGAGACCGTAACCTCTACTTTGAATCATTGTATAAATTTGTTTGCTAATAATGAGTTCATTATAATCAAGGCTGACCCTGATGCTATATTCCTTTGTGAGATGGTAGCTACTAGTTAGGCCTTAGTTGCTTCTCTTAAAAATTGCATTCTATCATTATCTTCTAATGCATTGACATCCTCTTCAATAATGCTTTCCTTGAAGGTTGCTCTTAAGACGAATGTACCTAAACAAGATTTCCCCAAAATGGAAAATCCTAAGTCTATCCCTTCTACTTCTTTTGAATCAAATGCATGTATTGGTGATGATTGGGGGTCCTTAAACTTTTATGAGTTCTTCATCGAGGAATATAAAGTTGACCCTATCCACCTTCACCTTCCAATGGTTTCATATACCTCTAACAAAAAAGTTGATTGTCTTCCCATTGAGGAAAGAAATCAAGCTCCTATCAAGGAGAATTGTTGTAACCTTGCCGAGGAAGATGATCATGCTTCTGTTAGAGAGGCTAATGTTTATAGTCTTGTCAAGAAGGATGATTATGATCTAATAGATGAGTATGATAGCCACTAGTGGAATAATACTCTCTATGTAGATCCTCCTCACTCTTAAGACTTGTAAACATATTATGACCCTAGCTGTAAACTCATTTCTAAGTATGGTTATGGACGTAAGCATTGTGGGAATAATGAACAAGGAATTCCCTATAGAATTTGTATACCTCGTAAGTGTAACTTGGGGCTTGGTTGCTCTCATGAATAGTCTAGGCAGAAACTGTGGTGGAGTATCAACATGATTTCCATCGAATCTCTTAGTCTAGTTCATCTTGAACTAATTGAGAGTAAGGTAGAATCTACTTAAGTCCCTCTAGATGTTTTCTCCTCAGAGAAATCATTGGAAGAGTTCTTAGGTTTCTACTCTCATTTACCTTCTTATCACCATAAACAATGATTCCCGTATCACTTGCATAAACAAGAGTACTTTGCAGAATCCATTTTGAGTATTGATGAGGAGGCTCCTTTATCTAATGTGGAAGATGATGCTCCTATTCCCCATCCTAAAGACCATAGTTATCTCCTTAAAAGGGATACTACTGATGTCTTCATGGATCCTAATTCTTCTGAAAAGTTGATGAAGATTGGAAAGTGCCTTTCTTTAGAAGAATCTAAACAACATTATGATTTGTTGTATTTTCATCTTGATATCTTCACTTGGTCATATGAGGATATGCCCTTTTATTGATGAATTTGTGGTGGTTCACAATATCATCCTATATCCTGATGTTAAGCATGTCAAACAAAAGATCTTAAAGATGAATCCAAAGGTCACATTATTAGTTGAGACTGAGATAGAGAAGCTCCTAAAAGTAGGCTATATCCATCCTACTAACTATTCACCTTGGATATTGAATATCATTATTGTTAGTAAGATTGATTGTATTCACATTTTCATTAACTTTCATGATCTTAATAAGGCTTCTCTTAAGGATGATTTTTTTTCCTAATATTGATATGATTGTAGAGTCGACTACAAGACATGCCTTGTTGTCTTTCATGGGTGGCTTCTTAGGCTATAATTAGATTTGTATTAACCCAAAAGATCAGTATAAGACAACCTTCACTACCCCTTAGGGTACCTTCTATTATGTGGTCATGCCTTTTGGGTTAAAGAATGCAAGAGTGACTTACCAATGGGCGATGACCCTTATCTTTCATGATTTTACTCACAAAATTATAGAAGATTACATTGATGACATCTTGGATAAGTTCGCGACTCATCAAGATCATGTCAAGAATCTTCGTCTTATCTTTGAAAGGATTCAACTTTATAGGATGAGATTGAACCCTCTTAAGTGTTTCTTTGGCATTTTTCTCACTATGGAATTGAAGTTGATACAATTAAGATTTATGTAATTGTTAACATGCCTCCACCTAGAAACATCTCTCAACTATGTAGTTTGCAAGGTAAGATTCAGGAAATTCATAGATTCGTATGTCAGTTGGCTAATCGTACCCTTCCCTTCACATGTTTGTTGAAGAAAGATGTTCACTTCTAATGGGATAATGAGTGTGAAAAATATTTTGATTCCATCAAATGTTATTTAGTCAACCCTCCTATCTTAATGCCAACTATGCAGGATAGACCCCTTTTACTTGATATCTCTGCATCACATCATGCCTTAGTAGCTTTATGAGCTCAACACAATGATGATGGTAAAGAAAGAGTGGTATATTATATTATCCGTATTCTAGTTTATTATGAAACTTGTTATTTTTCCATGGAGAAGCAATGGCTTGCTCTCATCTTTCCAAAACATAAGTTACAACATTATCTTCTTCATATTGAAACTCATGTCATTGTAAAAATTGATCTTCTAAAGCATTTTTTCACTAGAACCGATCTTTTTAGAAGGTTGGAAAAATGGGTAATGTTTCTCTCTAAGTTTGACATCAAGTTTGTAACTCAAAAAGAAATTAAGGGGCAAGCTATTTCCGATCTAATGTAGTCAAGGTAGGAGGATCCAATTAAGGAATGTCCAGCCTTGCAGCCTAAATTATTAACTCCATGATCACAACAGATATGCAACGAAAATTAACAGCTAATCCACAGAAAGATAAAAGACATTCATGAAAACTAGACACAAGATATATCTTGGGAAAACCATAATAGGGGAAAACCCAACCTTCAAAGCTCATTCCTCATTATATTATAATCTCAAAACACATTACATATGCCTCTCAAGCTAACAGATTCTAGGTTGTAGCCCAGGGATTGCAAATAACTCAAAGAATAACAATCTTCATCAACTCCTTCAACTCTACTCCACACTCATTCTGCTTTGAGATCCTTTCAGATCAAAATAATTCATCACCATGCTTCATACTTCACACTATCAAGCACCTTACCGATCCATCTCTCTTCCGTCTGTCTCAAAAAATCCTCTATCCTCGATTTCTATCATCTGTGCATCATTTAATCTTTATCATGTCAGCCTAATTACAATGGTTAGTAAAATAATGTGCCAACTCAAATAAGTCAGCCCCAAACAATAACAAATTACAATGCGAATCAACCAAGGTCGGCCACAACAAATCTAGGACCCAAAACAACATCCTCAATCACGAAAACACCTAAATTATTCCTCGAAGATCCACAACATGCCACAATGCCCTGTAGGCCAAGAACATGGAAAACATAAACTCTCAAAAGAAAATCACCAATCATAGGCACATAGATCAATGTGGACCAACAACACATGATCTGGAAACATCCACAAGCCTCACGAATCACCGCAGAAATGTCTGTAACAACTCCACATATTGGAATCGCATCATCTTCCCTCAGGAACATCAACTGGAATAACTAAACAACTGTCAACACATACATCCTCACTACTCGATCGATCCTTCATGCGGTTCCCTAAAACTTAACATGGTTAAACTAGGTACCCGTAACCACAAACCCTTTAATCTACAACCTTAGATCATCAACATACTGGACTAGCCATGATGTTGGCTAAACCAAACTTCACTATCAATTGCCTCAATTTCTGAATGCTTCTAGATGCCCCTGCATCAAACTCTTGGGGTTATTTGAAAAGTGAGCCTCTTCACTTTGGTCTATAATGTATCAAATCCAATATTGTCTCCTTAAATGGGTTTGGTGATTTGTCCACAAGTACTTGCAACTGCCTCAAGGTCGGCATTCTATTCAAGTCCACCCTACAAACTGCCTCAAGCTCTTCTAGGTTTGATGTTCTACTTGTAGGCCTTGCACTGCCTCACTGTTCAGTGATCTGAGCAAGCCCACCCTGCAAGTTGCCTCTGGTTCTTCATCTTGTCATGGTCAAGGTTTGACAATCTACTTGCAATCCTTGCACTGCCCCATTGGTCAACAGTCTGAGCAAGCCTTCTCTGCAAGTTGCCTCAAGATCAATTCCTTCATCCACATTTACTTTGTTCTAGTACATAAAATTTCTCCTTAATATCAAAGCTTCACCTTCTTCCAATTCCTCAAGGAAATTTGAATCCTCCAAAGGTTCCCCTTCCTCTGCATAAATTAATTTAGGCTCTTCTTCATTTGCATGAACTATATCTGCATCCTTTAATACTTCTCTTTCTTTAGGTTCTTGATGACTCTCAACACTTGATTCTTTCTTCCTCCAAACTCCTCTATGCTCTGAATAAGGTCTTCTTTCTTTGCATCTTGATCTCTCTTTTCCTCCAACATATGAGTTCTTCCATCTGTACGATCTTCTAAGCACACAAGTAACATGTTTCCACTTTGCTCCGTCAATCCACCCATAATCCATCTACTCATAACCTATCATGGGCTTTCTCCTTCTCATCTTATTCGAACACATCTTCTCAGAATGATTCCTTAATCCACATAACTTACAAGGATGTAGATCCCAACACAATTCCTTCTTATGCCCATTCCTCTTACAATGTGAAAAATACATACCTTCTCTTCTCTGATACAAACTTGTAATAACATTCTTACCTTTGTCATATCCAAGGCCTTCACTTTTTAATCTCATTATTGGCTCAATAGGTTTTGTAATTCCTTGTTGCTACTTTCCCAATCCTTTTCCTTCATATCCCATTCTTTGCATGATTTTGAAACCAATACCATCACCAATAATTGTAGGCTTCATTACATTGTTACCTTCAACTCCACCTTCTAAAGAAACTTTTGCAACATCACACAAATCATTAGTATCACAAGAAACATCACAAAATTCAGGCTTAGATCTCAGATTCTCATTCTCCTTCTGGCATTCTATAAGTGACTGCTCCAAATGATCAACATGTTCCTTCAAGCTAGATATTTCCTTCTTCTGCAAACTATTCTCCTTGTTCAACTCTTTCAAACTTTCCTCCAGATCTCTATTCCTCTTTTCCACCTTCTTAAACAACTTGAATCATTTTGAAAATTCCTTTTCAAGATCTTCAAACATATCTAGCTCTACTTCTAGTTCTTCATTTCTTCTTTTGACATCTTTTAGTTCTTCTTCAAGAGCCTCATACTTGTCTCCTCCTAGTTCTTTCATCCTCTCCATCAATTCCGCATTACACTTCTTGATTTCACACAATTCTTCTTCCAGAGTATCCCTTTCACACATTAGGGCTTCATTTTCCTTCTTCATCCTCTTCCCACTCTTCCCCATTGAAACAAATTAGATAAACAACCAAATTCGAACGTTCAACTAGCTAACAGACTCGCAACCAACTTTGATACCATTTGATGCAATCAAGGTAGGAGGATCCAATTAAGGACTTTCCAACCTTGCAACCTAAATTACTAACTCCATGATCACAACAGATAAGCAAGGGAAATTAACAACTAATCCACAAAAAGATAAAAGACATTCATGAACAACAAACACAAGATATATCATGGGAAAACCCTAACAGGGAAAAACCTAGCCTTCAAAGCTCATTCCTCATTATATTATAATCTCAAAACACATTACATATGCCTCTTGGGCTTAACAGATTCTAGTTTGTAGCCCAGGGATTACAAATAACTCAAAGAATAACAATCTTCATCAACTCCTTCGGCTTTGCTCCACACTCCTGCTCTGAGATCCTTTCAGATCAAAATACTTCATCACCATGCTTCATAATTCATAATATCAAGCACCTTACTGATCCATCTCTCTTCTGTCTGTCTCAACAAATCCTCTCTCCTTGATTTATATCATCCACACCATTTAATCTTTATCATGTTGGCCTAATTACAATGGTTAGTAAAATAATGTGCCAACTCAAATAAGTTGACCCCAAACAATAAAAAATTACAATGTGAATCAACCAAGGTCGGCCACAAGAAAGCCATGACCCAAAACAACATCCTCAATCATGAAAACACCTTCCAAGTTATTCCTCAAAGATCCACAAAATGCCACAATGCCCTGTCGGCCAAGAACACGGAAAACATAAACTCTCAAAAGAAAATCACCAATCGTGGGCACACAGATCAATGTGGACTAATAACACATGATATGGAAACATCCATGAGCCTCATGAATCACCATAGAAACATCCACAACAACTCAACATACTAGAATTGCATCATCTTTCCTCAGGAACATCAACTGGAATAACTGAACAACTGTTAGCACACAGATCCTCACTACTTGATCGATCCTTCATGCGGTTCCCTGAAACTTAACATGGTTAAACTAGGTACCCGCAACCACAAACCCTTTAATCCACAACCTCAGATCATCAACATACTAGACTAGCCATGCTGTTGGCTAAACTAAACTTCACTGTCAACTGCCTCAATTTTTGAATGCTTCCGGATGCCCCTACATCATGATCAATTGGCAGAAGCTCTCTCATCTCACTCCTTCCCTAATCTAGATTTATTTTTTAGATGAAGAAATTCTTACAACAAACCATGAACCTATATGGGAGATGTACTTCGATGGATTGAGATGTCAAGATAGCTTTGGAGCAGGTGTAGTTTTAGTTTCACTTGAAGACAAGCCAATTCCTTTATCCTTTCATTTAGAATTTTATTGCACTAACATCACTAATTACAAAGCCCTTATAGCTGGCTTGCATGTCGTGATAATTTTAAACATTAAAAATCTTTACATACATGGTGATTTTGAGCTTATCAAAAATCTAATTACAAGAATGTATCTAAAACAAAGGGAAATAGGTGACCCTAAAATGAAATGGTAATAAGGGGGTATTATGCACTTATTGGCCCTAGTATTGTTGTTGCATCAAAAGGTTGACCTATTAATTCCTGATACAACTACCAAAGTTAACGAATCCATGGGAGGCAATTAAGACATGTCATGAATCTTGAGGGGAGTGTTGACCATCTGCCAACAATCTCCCCCTCAACATTACTCGAGGGGATTCAAACTTGACACATTTGGCTTTGATACCAATTTTTGGCACCATGGCTTCTGTTGCACCAAAAGGTCGACCTATTAATCTTGATACAACTAGCAGAGTTAACAGATCCATAAGAGATAGTTAGGCCATGTCACGAATCTTGGGGGGAGCACTAAGCATATGCCAATAGTGACTATCTTCGTTAGTTCACTAGGAAAAAGAGGCCCCCTAGGGAAAGATTCACTTTCAACCCTTAGGTGAGCCAACCTTGATGGAGATCTTGTTGTTTTCCTTATGATTGAGGACGGTGTAAATCAACCTGAAATGCAGTTTTGGGAGATAAATGAAAAATACCAAATGAATTTAATTATGCAATGTAACATATGAATCATCAATTTAAAACATTAATCTAATAGAATCAAAAAATTTCCAATAGATTTGAGAAGGTTATGAATTTATGCACCTATCACCAAAAGCCTTGCGAAAGGTCCTCCGGGATGATCACAAAGAGAGGGATTTTTTTTTGTTTCTGGTGAATAGGGGTTTTCCTTGGTCAAACCCTATTTTCAGAATTAAACCTTAAAATGAAATGAAACATTAATGGAAGGAATGATGAATGAACAATGCTATGTTGCAACTCACCAAACCCTTGAATGGAGATCCTTGAAGGACTAAAATCTAACACATCTCTCCAAGGTCTTGATCTTGCATGAAATGGCTTGATTGGATTCTTGATTTTGATGCTTGAACCTTGAATTGAATGCTTGAAACCTACATCACAATGTTAGCTCCAGAAACATGCATGAATGAAGATAAATTTGACATGATGCTTGAGATCTTGAATGTTGCAACAAATGATTGATAAATCTACTCTTGAACACCTTTGACAATAATTTTTTCTTTAGGAATTCTTGCATATAAAATCTAGATTGCTTCTCATTAAATTATAGGATTTGAAATGATAAAAAGACCTTGTATTTATACGTAGTTTTCTAATTTCCTGACAATTAAACATCAAAGGTTGACAATTGCAAATTGAATTTGAATAATAAAAATGACACAAAAAACATATTAAAAATTGGGGTCCTATACTTAAGGGGGACCCTTTCGCCCTTGGGTGAAGGGGTCCTAGGCCCCAAACCTAGACACACCAATTTCAAGGCAATTTAATTAATGTTTGAAATTGTCTAATACAAGTTTCCCTTTTGGAAAATGGTAGGCTTTTAAATGCATAATTGGGCCAATTAGAGGATTAATTAAGTCCCATTTATTAAGGGACCCAAATATATTGTGAAAATGTAAAGGAGTACATTTTTTGACACTACAATATCAAGCCAAGCAATATAAGCAATCTCAACATCAATATTTGGCCTTATCCTTGCTTGATTATTTCTCTTCTTTCCCGATAGACAGTGTTCCTAGGAGAGAAAATTGACACACAAACATAATGGTGAGTGTCACCTCTCTTGTGTCTTTAGATGATGACATAGAAGAATACCACTTTGTGGTTTACATTCTTCACTCTCCTACTATCTCAAATCAACCCAAATTCAATGCTCTAGTGTTATCATGTAGACTCAAAGGAATGGTACTCTCACATTTATAATTATTTGAAGACTGGAATTTTTCTTGACGATGTGATAAAAAAAGCTCACACTTAGATATGAAAACTTTCAGTCTGATACATTATATTGTTTGATGTTCTTTATTGAAAGTCTTATAATGGTCTTCTTCTTCGGTGTCTCACTAAGGCGAAAATACCCCTTTCCCTTCAAGAAGCTCGTTCGAGCTTTGGGGGTGGACATTTTGGTGGTAAATCCCTAGTGCATAAACTAATTCACATGGGATAATTTTGGAAAATGATGGAGCAAGACTCCTCCTTTGACAAGAAGTGTCCACAATGTCAACAACATAGCAATCTTATTTGTGCTCTTGCATAAGAGCTTCAAAATCATACCTCTCCTTGGTCATTCGCAAAATGGGGGCTGGATATCATTGGAAAAATATCACCTCCTTATAAAGCATATACCTTCATCATTACTGCCATTGATTACTTTACGAAATGGGTTGAAGTTGTTCCACTTTGATTCACGAATGCTAAAGCAATCTGTAACTTTCTTTTAAACAACATTATTTGTGATTTTGGATTTCCTTCTACCCTTATTTTTGATAATGGTACATCATTTAAGAACAATTAGGTGAAGCAATTCTTGGAAAAGTTTCACATTCAACACTGTTTTTCCAATGGCCAAGCCAAAGTGTCTAATAAAACTCTTGAGCCGATTCTCTGAAAAATAGTGAACAAACACAGTAAAGATTGGCATACTCAATTAACATATTCCTTGTGGGCCTATCACATGAGCATTTGTATGGATACTATCATGATGCCATATAACCTTGTGTATGGTGCTGAGGCTATCATACCTTTAGAGTTGGAAATTCCATCTTTGCAAGTTTCCCTTAAAGGATTAATGGATGATGATACTTACCATTCTAATCATTTGCATTAGCTTGAGTTGCTTGATGAGCACCCATTGCAATCCCTCGATCATATCCAAGCTTATCAATGATCAATCTCTAAACATTATAATCAAGGTGTGTTGCAAGTATGAGAAGTTGGTGTTGTCATTGATGTCAACAAGCTTGTGTTGTCATTGGTGTCAATTGTATGAGAAGAAGATAGTTGTAGCTGAATATGTTGTTGCATTGATGATGCTTTGACTAGTTGCATTATTTTGTCATTAGTAAGCCACTGGTGTCAACCTCTAGTGTTTCTTTGATAAGATTTTGTCTATGATTGAGGAAGTGATGAAGATGTGTTTTTGGTGCTTAGTTTCCAAGTGCTTTTGAGAAAAATTGATAAAAAGAGGAAATATTGAGTTACAGATTAGTGTTCTGGTGTTGCTCCACATTTCTTCTAGGTTGAAGATCTGCCTATGCATTTAAAATATGTTCATCAAAGGTGTTCAAAGGTGTTGTATTTAGAATTTGGTGTACTAGATCATTGTGCATAAGAAGTTGTGCTCACCAGTGTGTGAACTATGTATTGCAAAGGTGTCTAGGAGAAATATTTTTTCTTTGTGTTTCTTTGTAGTTTCATTTCAGGTCTTGCAGATCTGAAGGGATGTTGACATTGTTGGTATCTTTCTTTAGTCAAGGTTGTTTGAAGTTTGGTGATTTGGAAGTCAGTTTCTTAAGTTGTAGTGCATGACAAAGTTGTTTGAGTGTACTGGGTGTGTACATTCCTCACGTGAAAGTTTTTTTGAAGGAGTTTGTTGGATTTCAGGGTTTTTGTGGAATATTCTAGATTGTGTTCAGGTGAAATTTGTTGTCCGTAAGTTGTTGTTGGATCAAAGGAAGTTTGTACTTTAAATTTTAATGGTGTTTACACAGGTAACGACTGACCTTGGTGTTTACAATAATTGCAATGGAGATTTATTGTTTGTAGAAGTGTGTGTAGCATGGTGTTATAGATTTGGGTCCTAGATAAGGAATGGTATGGTCCACTTTCATTTCTATCCATCATGGAAGTGTTTTGGTGCCAACCTAATTTAAATTTGCATAGTTGACCTTGGAGAATGTTTTCAAGGATGATATAAATATGAGTTGAGTTGTTGAGGGATAAAAAGATAGACAAGTATGATGTGAATGATGTGAATTGAAAAGTGTTAAAGTGTGAATTTGGAAAGTGCAATGTGAGCTTTCATGTGTTAGATTGTTGGATGTAGTGAGCAGAAGGTGTCTACAATTCTTTAGTTATACTGTGAAGGTGTTGGTGATATTATGGTGGATTTCTCTATTGCATTGAGATGGATTTCTCTATGTAACATTCTTCTCTATCTTTTCTATTTTGGTAGTGAGCCTTTCTTTCCTTGGGCGATGAGCCCTCCAACAGTGAGCCCTTTCGTATTCAATTTTGATATAACTTTATATTATGAGATAATCCTCACCGTGGTTTTTCCCATATTGGGTTTTCCACTTAAATATAGTGTTCTTTTGTGCATGGTGTTGATTTGTTTCAAATTTTTTATTTATCTTTCATGCTAAACCATCATAACAGGTTAAGGGTTAATTCTATTAATGTGGATCTAAATGTGTATGATGGTTTTGAAGTTTTAAGGAACAACTGATTCACCCCCCATCTCAGTTGTCTTGTGCATTCAACAATTGGTATCAAAGCAAGGTTCCTTGGAAGAAAGCTTAACTTCTTGAGGTAGATTTGGGATGACGCACAAGAAAAAGATCCCTATATTTGATGAAATGTATTATGCATTCTAGAAGACAAGGATGGAAGGATTTTTGGTTTATCTTGGATATGATGTCTAGAATTCTGTTAAGATTGGATACACTAAACCTACAAATGGTCCAAGTACTACTGATGAGATCAAAGCCTATGAAATCAATGGTAAAGAAAGTTATACTCTCTTAAATAGTCTTATAAATTCTGAACTGGTGAAATTTACGAGTCTAAAAATTGCTAAACAAATTTGGAAAAAGTTAGAAAGAATTTATGAAGGAGATGATAAGTCAAAGAAGCTAAGATGTAGAATTTGAAGATCGTGTTTGAGAACTTGTGGATGTCTAAAGAAGAAAGTGTTACAAGCTATATGCAAAGGGTAGATGAAGTGGTCAGCTCCATCAGAGGTCTTGGTGGAGAACTCAAAGAACTAGAAGTTGTAAAGAAAATTCTCATAACCCTTCCTAAATCTTATAGTCATAAAGTTTTTGCTATAAAGGAATTTGAAAATTTGAATCAATATACCAGAGATCAGTTCTATGGTTCTTTAACTACTTTTGAGATGAGAGAATTTGGTACAAATGTTGAGATTGTTTTTAAGGCTGGAAAATTAGAGGAGATCAAGAAATTAGATTAGGAGGATCTAGATTATATAGAAGCTAACTTTGTGAAGAGAATGAAGAAGGGTACTCGTAAGTACAATGGTAAGCTACCTTTCAAACATTTCTGTTGTGGAAAGATAGTTCACTATGCTTCAAGATGTCCAAATAGAGTTTTGAATAACAAAAATAAGAACAAAGGTAAGATGATCAAGAAAAGTTATTATGTTAGAGAAGATGCAAGTATTTATGATAATGAATCTGATTGTGGAGATGATGATGATGAATGCTTGTTTTTAAAGATAAATCTATTTTTGCTAACTTTTAGAGATGTGTGAAGGAAATCCATTTGGAGACAAAGGATAAGACTGAAGGTAATTTGGTATCTACTTTTTATGCTAGATAGGAGAATATCTATTGGATCATTGGCAGTTGATGCTCTAATCATATGACCAGTGACAAAAGTAAGTTTGTTAAACTTGAAAAGTATGACAAAGGATGTGTTATATTTGGTGATGATACATCTACTAAGATATGTGGAAAAGGTTCTATTATGGAGATGATGATGATGAATGCTTGTTTTTAAAGATAAATCTATTTATGCTAACTTTTAGAGATGTGTGAAGGAAATCCCTCTGGAGACAAAGGATAAGACTGAAGGTACTTTGGTATCTACTTTTTATGGTAGACAAGAGAAGAACTACTGGGTCATTGATAGTGGATGCTCTAATCATATGACCGGTGAAAAAATTAAGTTTGTTAAACTTGAAAAGTATGACAGAGGATGTGTTATATTTGGTGATGATTCATCTGCTAAGATATGTAGAAAAGGTTCTATTAGTTTTGATAGCAAGCATACTACTAATGATGTTTACTATGTTAAGGGTTTAAGGAATAACCTTTTGAGTTTTGGACAAATGTGTAGCAAAGGATACAATCTTATGTTTCAGGATGGTGGATGTGAGATCAAAAAAGGATCCAAAACCATGGTTGTTGTTGGAAGAAGGATAGATGGAAATGTTTATCAGCTTAAGGGTGTTGTTAGAGTAAATTATATTTACCGTCTTAAGTTTTAACTTAGGATTAATTATGCATTGGTTATTCAGGTGGTTTTTTCCCGTAGGGTAGTTTTTCACCCGTCTATGTTTTTCATGACTTTATAAGCCTGTACATTATGTAAATTATCAGATCTCATTTTCATTCTCTCTTCTAATGAAATAGTGTGTGCTTCTCTCCTATTTGTGAAGGTATTTTCTACAGATGGATTTCCTGGGTTGGTTGCTCTAACATGGTATCAGAGAAAACTATTTTGCAAGCCTTCCCGTGAGAGTTTTCATTGGAGAGAGTTTTGAGATCGATTTGTTTTGGCATTTAATTTTTTTAAAATTTTTAAATTTCCTTTTTTTTGATTTCTCCAAGTTTTTTTTCTAGTTGCTAGTAGCGAACCTCATTTGGAGGCCTTTATTTCCTTGGAGGCTCGATTGGTTGTTTGAAGGAGAGGTGCGGTTTTTGTATTACTGCTAACATCAATTCTTGCCTGAGAGGATCACTTTTTTCTTTCATTAAGGTGTTTCAAACCTGCATCAGGCATTTGAATTAAAAGAGTGTGATTCTCTGTAGAGGGCCTAATTTGCAATTCAAAGGTTGCACACATTCATGTAGAGTGTGCAAATATTTTTGGGAGGCCACTTAATAGGTGGTGTTGGTCTTTGGGTGATTGGCATTGAATTGATTTACTAAGGTCGTATCCTTGCTAGGAGGACCTAATTGTTGTTTAGGGCCACAATTAAACCTTTTTTTTCCTTTCATGAGCATTAAAGGGCATGTTTTGAGGTGGAATTCTCCTTGGCAGGCCACATTTTTCAATTGGGGCCAAATTTTTTCTTTTAAATGTTGCATTTTTCTACACGACGTTCGATTAATTTGTAGGAAAGTTTCTCCACTGCATTGCCGAAATCTACCTAATATAAGTTTTATTAGTTTTGCTAGGGAAATCAACATTTTTGGCTCCAAATACACAAAGATTCATGTCTTTCTCCCTGCAGAGGTACATAGTCCAATCTTATTTTCTCTTGAAAGTTTTAGAGGACTTCTAAGGGGAAACGAGTGGATTTGAGCTTCCATTCGAATCCGTTGAGATAAATCATTGTAGAACAGTGTTGGATTGAAGGCGTTTTGGAGTCTTGAAGGAAACAGAGAGGATTGTGATTTGGAAACTAGGGAGGCTACGATTTTCATTGGAATTCCATTGTATTAGCATTTGAAGATTAAGTTGGGCACTATTTTACTGCAATAGTAATCTCTGTTGAACTCCTTACCAATTGGAAGCAACCATTTTCTGTCATGAGGGAGTGAATCTGTGATTTTTGGAATGATTCAACCATAATAGGCATTCACATTTTTGAATATTTTTTTCAGTTTGTGCAGCAAACTTTATACTTTATAAAGTTTTGATCCAAATATTTAGGGTTTCATTCTGTGCACGAAAGTGTGTGGGCCTGAGCTTCTTTTGAAGTTGTTTTGAGTGGATCATTATTGCACGTCATTGGCTACGAGGAGAAGCTTTTTTCACATTAAATACTTTTGAATTTTGGTTGTTTTGTGTGAGCAAAGGCTTGCACGTGTGGGGAAAATTGTTCCTTGCCAACATAGTTCCAATTTTCTCGAGTTTTGTGAGGATCTCCAGATCGATCTACTATGGAATGACTTGTGAGGTAGCATCCAGGGGAATTTCGTGTAAAGGTGCCCTTATTTTGCTCAATTTTTTTAGATTTTTAGCCCTCTTTTATGCATTATTGCTTCCTAAAGCATTTTTAGAAGGCTTCTTTTTTTGGGAGTTTCTATTTGTTGTTGAAGGTTACTGTCTTTGTTATTTTGGAGTTTTGTCATAGTTGATTATGGGGTTTTAATTGCATCCTCTTGTGATTATGTTGAAAAGGGTTCAAAACTATAAACAATGGAGAGATGGTATCATAAAACACCTTAGATGGCTTCATTTGTTGCCACATCTATATAATCTGGTTCCCCTTCCTAGTACTGATTGTAAGAAAGTTGCATGGAATTGCAAAAGGGATCATGTCCTAGGAGTTATTGCAATGCATACTGATGATGCCACTTTGGATGTTATTGATTATTTTGAGTGTCCTCATACTCTTTGGACTAAAATGTAGGAAATACATGGAGATCTTGATACTCAACCATTCCCAAATGATCCTATTTTAAATTGTCTTGTGCCTCTTCATTTTTCAGACAGGATATCCTATGATAATGCTACTATGCAGGAGTTTGAAGTTTTGGAATAATTTGAATCTTCAGATGAGGATGACGAGGGTTCTTCATATGCTCTTCCTTCTCCATCAGGGATAGTTGATGCACCTTCACCTTCAGTGATTCATTGTGCAGAGTCATTGATTGACGCTCCTATCATTCTTGTTCTGCAGGACTATTCATCTTGTGTTGATGATTCATTGAGAACATCCAGTGATTCATCACAACCAGTATTTCATTATATTCTTGCTTGGGATTCTTATTTGTCTGACATTGGTTCATTTTTCATGGAATCTCACATTTCTAACTTGGAAGACACATTTGAGGGTACATATCCCTCCTATTTGATGATAGTTGTAGTACAACTGTTTTCACTCCATCTCAGTCTCTGGAGATTTTTCAAGATCAATTTCCAATGGTACCTTGTTTGTCACCTTCTGTTGTGATTGGGCATGCTCCCGATTGGTTTGTGGCATCATCTTCCAAGGTCTTGGTGACATGTGAGCAGATTCTAGAGACATCGTCATACCTATTCATGCTTCTTTCTTTCAATTCCTATCTGGAATGGAAAGCATACCTGCATTTGTATTTGGTTTTGTTTCTTCTGAAAGGGAGACAAGTTGTTTGTCAACACTGGATCATGTTTTTTCTTTAGGCACTTACCATTCTTGTAGGCGATTACACATTGTGGGGGGCTATATAGTCTCTCTCTTTCCCTCTTATGGTGGGGACATTGATTGTATATATATGATGTGCGTAGTCCTTGGGGGGTGTGATTTAGTCCTCCATCCATGCATCCTTTTTGTTTTATTTTCTCTCTTTTGGAGGGGTTTTT
>VDFB02160148.1:0-71592 GCA_007258455.2 Sequoia sempervirens | reverse complement strand
GGGGGAGGGAGAGAAAGGGAGGGGGAGGGGGAGAGAGATGGGGAGGCAGAGGGGGAGAAGGGGGAGGAGAGGGATGGGGGGTAGAGAAAGGGAGGGGGAGAGAGTTACATTACTAGGGAGCCATGCCACTTCCTGAAGATACAAATTAGGCTTTGATCCCTTTGGTGGAGAGAGACATGAGTCATAAGGAATTCGTTGCATATCATGATATAGATGATAAATGTTGATATTATGAATGCTCAACATTTGATAATATTGGTGAGTTACAATGTCGTGCAAAGTTTTGAGATTTAAGGAAGGACAAATAATAGTCTTGAAGGGTTTCATTAATTTTAACCTGGAGATTGATGCAGGAGATGTTTAATACCATCATGAGAGTAAGGGAGTCAACATTGGTCCTCATTGGCATCCAGGAAGTATCGATGAAGACAAGTAAGAAATAACATCTTCTAATAGCAGGTCGTAATAATTTCAAAGGCCGCTACAATTCTGGCAAGTTGCCTTATTTCTTTCTTTATCTCTCGTTGTTTTTCCTTATGGTTTATTTGCTAGGTGATGAAGTAATAAGACTCCTAAGAATTTTAGGACTCTTGAGAGGAGAGTTAGTATTTTAAGCCACGATAGCATATGATTTGGAGACCGCCATGGAAAGGTAGAAAGCACTAAAGATTTCATAGGATAATAATCTTGCAAATGATAAAGACTTAATGCTAGCACCTATCAACATTAGGCATTAAGGTTGCCTTCTTATTCATCTTGGAAGACCTGAATTTGGAACTCAATTCTTTTAAGTTGCAAGCAACAAATATAGAAGGTTAAAATATAAATCTTTGTTTTCTCTTAATATTTAGTTTATGGTGAACATGGTGTATTTGATGGTAGTAAATGTTACAGTTGTATGGAAAGTAAATTTTGTTGGTATTATTTATTGTGGGTGCATATGAATTTATGAGAATTTTGGAAATGAATAAACTACATTAAGTATTATCTATTTGGTATAGTTTTGTTTGATAATTATCTTCCAAATTGGTCAATTGGAAAAAACAATGATCCAGACTCAAACTATGGGACAAGGCCTAAAATATTAATTGGTATTTAAAAAAAAAAATAGTGCAAAACTAGGTGAGGAAATTTCAAAAAAGGGTAGGCCACTACAATAACCCACTAAGACAAAGAAGGAATGGATGATAAAGGACACTAGTAAAAGTGACGAGGGAATTGTTAAAAAAAAATCCCTAAAAAGTAAGAGAAAATGCCAATCATTCTGAAAGATAATAAAGCAATGAGAAAAAGGTAGAGTGACCCTAAGCAAGAGAATGAAGAAAGGAAGAAAACTTTGTACCTAACCTCAAGAAAAATCAAGAAGATAACCAAGAATGTATCTCTGAAAGTGACAATGAAGAGGAGTATTATGAGTTAGACATAATAGATACAAGAAACATTTCTTATAAAAAAAAAATAGATTACTAGAACAAGTTAAAAAAGAAAAGAAAAAGAAGGTTGAAAATCAAATAAGCAAAGGGGAGAAGAATTTTCTCAAGAGAAGTGCATCAAAAGCATAAAAAAAATCTTACAAGGAACAAAGGGAGGAGAGCACTCTCTCAAGAAGGAGCCATGAATATAACAACATAGAATTTTGGGGACTTAAACGCCCATAATAAAAGGCGCTTAATTAAGCACTAGATAGAAAGAGAAGAGGCTAATATAATACTATTGCAAGAAACTAAGATAGAAGAAGTAGACAACCAAATATTATTTCTCAAAGGATGGGAGGAATCATTCTCAAAAGCATTTGGTACATCAGGTGGAATGGGAATTATATGATGAAGTACCAATCTAATAATGAATATCATTGAGAAAGAAGAAAATTGGATTATGTGTGAAGCCTAAAGCCTAACATGAAACATCAAATTCATCCTCTTTAATATATATGGCCCAACAAGAAATCAAGACAAGGAAAAATTGTAAGTTACACTAAGCTAGAAATTATCCAAGGTAGGAAGTCGTTTGATATTACTAGGTGATGATTTTAATGTTGTACTTAGGAAAGAGGAGAAATTTGGAGGAAATGGAAAAGCCTCAATGTCAATGAATGAATTTGGATGATTATATTAGCCAACAATGACCTAATAGATGATCAAACAAAGAAAGGATTATATATGTGGTCAAATAGGAGGGATGGAATGCGTTGTATAAGAGAAAAGATGGATAGATTTGTATTTTCACAAAATTGGTTGGAAACAAACTACATGGAAGAAACTATTCTTCCTCTAGTTGGCTTACATCATCTTCTAGTCAAAAATAGCAATTACATTTGAGGGAGGGTCTTTTCCTATCTATAGTAGGAGAGATACAACATACTACAGAAGATGAAAGATGGACTACTAAAAATGTATGGTGGACTATCTTTTCCTCTCTAAGAGGAAAGGTACAACAAATTATCAAATTTTGTGTCCAAAGAACCCCAATTAGGCTATAGAATGCTAATTTCAAAACAAGTAAAATAGGCTAGTGATTTCTATGCCTCAATCACTAAAACTATGCTACATAATGCCAAATTTCATGTTGAAAGCAATTGAAATAGATTAAATAAACTCGATTTTCAAGTTTGAAGATTCAAATATTTTCATTATTTTGAAGATACCTTCAATTAGACTAATACCATTATTTCCTATTGAATGTTAAAAGAAGAGTAAGATAAAACTAATAATATTATTTCTACAACACCAAAAAATAGAAAACAAATAGTCAACAATTTTTACAATTTAAAACTAACCAAAATACAACTTAATCATTTATTTTTAGGTCTCGGGATTTGAGACTAAACCAATTATAAGCTACTAATGTGTTTCCAGGTCTAATTTTGACACATTTTTTAGGCCAAAATCTTTCATCTAGGCCCTCAAAATTAGCTTTTATTATTTTTTTCATGCTTTTAGAAAGTTGTGTCTTTAGTAACTTGGAACTCATGTTTCCAATTTGAATTGTAAGTTGACAATTATTCTTACCTTAGTGTTATAAAGTTTTTAGGAAAAAATCTAAGCTCAAAGGGATATGCATGTGAATTACCAAAAATGACAAAATAGGACAAATGTCAAAAACTTCCAAAAATGGTAAATTTTTGGGTTTTTTTTCTAGTTTTTAGATATTTAAAGGATTGCCTTTCATTGTAGCAATGATAATGAATAATAGAAGCATTTAATTTGAAAATGAATTTCAACGTTTTGGATCTTATTAATCAATAATGGCGTAATTATGTTGAATGTTTCTTTGGTTGCATTAGTTTAAAATATTATCCATACAATATAATTATTTTATTTATTTATGAAAAATGAAATTTGAAACTCAATAAGTAATAATCAATTTTAAAATCATATTTTTTTTCAAATAAATGAAACTAATTATTATTCTTTAAAGTAAACAAGTTTTACGTAGTGGGGAGTACTTGTCTATCTAGTATTATAGCAATTGTACTTGTTAGTTAATTAATAAATTATTTATCAAATATCAATTTAGGAGCAAGTCAGATAATAGTTTAAATAATAGATTATTGCAATTCATATGTATTGTAGCCACACATATTTTTGTATCATAATGTTGATCATGAAATCTTGCGCTTCTTCGAACAACCTTATGGGAAATCCAGTGAATGGGGACCTTGTTTGTGCTTCACTGAATAACCTTCAAGATTTTTAAAGAAGCCAACTCTTCCTTTGTGTTTGGGGAAAAGGAGAAGAAATGTAAGAATAAAACCTAAGGCGATGTGTCAAAAGCTTTTAGAACATTTCAAAACCCTTAACATGTTCTTATTTTTGATGGAATGAACACATAATGCCACAAAACCTTCATTCTTTGAAGGAGAACGAGAAACTAATGCCTATGTGGGCATAAAGCTATCATTAAAATCCTCCCATGAGAAGCACCCATTAAGGTTCGACAAAAACAGGGAACCGAAGCTCAAACAAGATGTTTTGGATCCTTACAGAACTATATTACCTTGACAACATAATATATAATCCAACATAATTTCAACAAGAAAAATGAAAGAGTATCATAACATGGTTCAATTCCTGAGAGTTTAAGTTAGAAGAACATAAAAGCTAATAATTGAGAATAAAATTTAAAATAAAGAGACACAAAGCATTCAACATATACATGGAATAGAGAATAAAATTTAAAATAAAGGCTGGATGTGCACAATCTAATACAAATTTTCTTCTTTTATTGCTTGATTTCGTAGAATAACAAAAACGCTAAGGTAGGACAACAAATTTGAATAGTTGTCTTCACATTGATTACAAAAGAGCAATCAGAGCTCTATAAGAAATCTTCTACGCTCTATTCTATCCACTAATACTACTACTATTTCCACTGATGATAATCCCCTTTGAGAGGTTGCCAGAAATTCCCTTTTATAAGACAAGGGAAGCATATAATCATCGAGCACTCTCCACCGCCAAAGATAAATTCCTAACAGGTGTCATCACAAGACAACCTCAAAATTTAATAAAAAATTAAATCTGATATGATAATAAAAATTGAGCTACTTTAATAATGGCGATGGATGCAACAACTTGATGAACTAGATGCCACAAAGGCTTTGTGTAGATCTCTTGTCAAAAGGAAGATACAAGTTGTAAATGCTCGACTAAATCTGATCCAATCTACTGCAAGTAGTAATGGTGTCATTAAAAAGGAAGCTGACCCTTGAATCTATGAAGGAGAAAAACACATTGCCACCTGGTAGTGACATCCATGAAGATATCATTATCAATAGTGAAGAAAACCCACCTAACAAAAGACAAGCAACGTGGCATGCTGGTAGGCGTCCTTCAAAATTTGAGAGAGAGGCCTATGGAAAATCCCCATGGAGCGGCCACATGTCCTGCTTCAGGTCCAAAAATAAGGTGATATTTTAAAAGGTTACGTAGCCACTATGTGGCACCATTGTGCACCTTTTGGCCAAAATGAATGCGCGACCTCCAAAAAGATGTGCCAATGCAACACTTGGTGATGCGAATACAAAATTTGAAAAGAATCATCAGGGTTGAAAGCACAAAGCAAACATAAATAAACATACTTACGAGCAAAAAATTCTCCATGGTTTTTGGTGACTCACATGGGGGCCTTCACTTGTGGAGGCATGAAGCCAAAGAAATAAAACAACATAAAAAAGATAAAAGAAATCTGCGATCCATCAGAGTTTGAGAAATGCAGAATGCAGATACTTCCACTCTTCGTCAAAAGGCAGATCTAATGCATGCAACATCTTGGAAGTATGATCCAAGTTGATTATCTCCTTGAATGAGACTCCTCCCCATTTTACTTGTACCGCTTCGATATGGAAGTAGCGTTGGGCCAAGAGAAGAAGTACCTTTTCAATCTCTTTGACCATAGGTGGCAAGCTCAACTTTTGGAGTTTTGACTGGTCCTATTCCTTGACATCTAATTCCTTTCTGAGATGTTCCTTAATAAATACTACTCCATCAGGCAAAAATGGAGAGGGTAAACCAAATTGGATCAAATATTTGAAATCCTCTCTCATTTCACAGGAATTCTTAGTCAGTGCCAACTAACAGTTCTTGCTCCTTTGGGTGGCCTGGTTGCACATGATGAACTCATTTTCCTTCCTAGTAGCCATTCTTTGGTATAAAATCCCAACGCTCACTAGAGTCTCCTTAGTCACCTTATACAACTTGATTATTAAATTACCTAACTCGGTAGAACAAGGGGCGATTATACTCAAGATTCGGTCAACTGTTGGGACAACCTTCTTGTTCAACTCCTCTGCATCTACTATAAACCTTTGAGTTGGCTTCAAGGCCTTTTTTGTAACCTTAATTCTTTCCCAATGAGAGGAAATAAATCCTTGGTAGTATCGGGAGGAGTTTGGACCTTTGTGCCAAAGTCAGTTCTTGCTAGAATTGAGACTCCTTAACCCCTATTTCCTCCTTTAACTAGTCAATATTTGTCTGATCCCTTTGAAGCTCCTCCATCGCTTGAGACCGGGCATTAGCCAGTTCTCCTTACATCTCTATCTTTTCCTTTTCAAATTGCTTGCCTAGCTGCTTAATTTGGTCTGTAGTTTCAAACCATTTACCTTGCATTTCTTAAAACTCTTTCTGAAATTCTTCGCATCTACTATCTTCTTGCCCCAATATGTCAGAAAAATCTCTCTGCTTCGGTTGTCATTCTTCTATAGCATTCTACATTTGGGCCTTTAATTATTCTATTACTTTATGCTCGATATACCATCCAAGTCGACATAGGTATCTTCGTTGCCTTTAGCCAAATTTTGTCTTTCTTCCCAATATGGCTATGGCTCATGTCGAAAATACAGATGCCCTTCCAAATTATACTTCCATTTGTTTTAGATATGCCTGACACCAAGATAGGCCAATTTACTAGTCAATATATGTAGCTCTTCTCTTTTCACTAGCATCACTTTGCTCTTTCCAATGGTGAGAGGGATATGGCATGAAGCTTTTTCTTTTTCTTCTTGGAATAGTAGTCATAATCCGAAATTGATAATTGAGGATATATTTCCAGGGCCATTGTCTTGGCTGTTACAAATATTGTAAGCTGAAAAGGCTCTCCTATAAACCCATGGAATCTAATGAAATTAAAATTTAGGCCCATGAAATAGTCAAGTGAGGTCTTGTGTTTCCTTGAATCCACTTTAGATCCTCAAGAGGGAACCTGCACAGAGGCTATTGGGATAGGCCTTGGAGAAATGGGTTTATAAAATACATAAAAAAATGCATAATAGTCACATGTGCTTGAAAGCACATGGGTCCACATCAAAGATGGTTTGAACAACTTTGATCCACTCCAAATGTTAAGTGAAAATCCCCAACGATCGAAGAACTTAGGGTTCTGGTGCAATATTAAATGTACCAAGAAAGAGGAATTCCTGAACTTAAAAGAATGGTTGTACTCCAATTGCTTGAGCATCCTATCTACAATCATCTTGGAAAATTTGTATCAACATTTTCCCTTTTCCTTCTTAAACTTAAAGGGTAGACCCACCTGATATTCGTGAACCTCATCATCATGGTTTGTGCCATTTACAAAGGCCAGCGTCAAAAAAACATCCTACAAGTTTGAATTAAATAGAATAAACACCAAAGGGAAGGTAGGTTCCTCATTGTCAGGTCCTCGACTTGTCTCGATGGGTAAAAGCACAAACCTATGTCACACTTTCAGCCAAAATAATAATTCTGAGTGAATTATTTTCGGTCGAGTGGGTTTCGGCCGAAGCCATAAGGCAGTGACATGGTGCCGACATGGTAGTACCTTTCCGGATGGAATGGTTTCGATCGAAAGCCACTCGATCGAAAATGTACCAACCAAAACACTAATAATAACATTTAAAAAAAAAGACCAGAGCCCAACCATTTTGCATGCTTAGGAAAAAAATTTGTAGCGAGAGCTCATCGGCCGAAGTGAAGATCACCCAACCGATAAATACCCAGATTTCGTTTTGTTTTACCTTATGTTATGTGTGTTTTGTGAGCTCTGTCGACAGGTAAAGGCATGGTGTTTGAGTTAGGGTTTGTGTGATTGGTGAAGTAATCGCATTGTTGGTTGTTTTATTGGTCAAATGGTGTTGCAAATTACCGGTGTTTGTGATTTAGATGAAAGAAATGCATATATGTTTGTGATTTTGTATTGAGGAACAATAAATGGAAAATTTTGTTGTTTAAACTATGTAAAAAATTTGCTTTGGTGAACTAGAAATATGGGGTTTTAGTTTCCAGTGTATAAAAATGGAAATTTTGGGTTTAAATTTGGGGTTTTAAATATTGGGTTTATAAAAATGGAAATAAGTGTTCTATTAGATTGAAATGGTTTTTTGACCCGTAAACCATAATGTAGGGTTTAACCTTGTGAACCTTCATGCCCTTTTTCCTATGACTGTGATTTATTCCCCCCACTGTGTGATCTTCATGCCCTTTAAACAACACCCTGCAACCTCTTCAAAACTGTCATGTTTTTTTGCCTGCATCTTGTATCAACCCACAATTTTCTCTAGAGATTGATGCTTCTTTTTTTCTACAACTCAGTTGCAAAGGGCTAGAGCACAACCTCATGACATCAGACAAATATTTTACAAGATTTTACAGTTTTACCAGGAATAATTTCCAAAGAAAAAGTCCCCTCCAATTTCTCCCACTTCTCAATAGAAGCTTTGGCTCTACATACAAGAAATTGCATCACCAACGTGTTAGGGAGAAAGTGAGACGCACATCACAAAATTATAAGGTGCTAAAAGTCATAAATACCTTGTAATTGACAAAAAAATTGGAGATGCATCCTTGTTTTCTAGCTTAAGTGTTGCCTGTATGGTATGTGTTGATTGTGATGGACCTTCTAATCGGGAAAATGCTAGAACATGGTATTGCACATTTGGCATAATCCTTCCAATAATATCTTGTTCTAATCCTTGCCAAGAATCTCTTCGATTAGATACAATTGCATATACATTTGATTCTCCTTTAGAATCTTTAGAATAATTTGAATAAATTGATCCATTACATGAATTGGCAAACCATCCATGGAGCCCCATATTAAATTTTGGGTTCACAATTATTTTTCCACTACACTGGGTAATCTCCTTGTTCCATCCTGTAACAATTCATAAAACATCCAATGTCAATTACTTTCAACATAGAATTTGTAAATGACTAATAACAAACTCTAATACAACTACATTATGGTAAATGAGTAGAAAACAAGTGCAAAGAAATGGAAAATCAAAGAATGGATCCAAGAAAAAAACATGATTGTAGTTTTGACTTAACCCAAAACTTTTATTTGCTCTTTGTATGCAATACGAACCTTCATAGTATACAAGGAAGTTGAAACACAAGCATGGCTATAACTGTGGCAAACTGTAGTTCATGGCATTCTGGTTCTTACATCCATTTTCACCATAAGTATTTTTTTCCTTCATGTAAGGAAATCAATTTCCAAACGTTTATCAAAATTTAATTTACATCTTGTATGATATTTTCATTAAACAATGCACTTCCTTATCTGTCCTCCAACAAGAAAAATAGTTACCATGTGTGTAATCTTTTTCAATGAATGAAATTCAGAAAAAAGGAAAAGGAGCAGTTTTGGCATATTGCTTAAACTCTCCTGCAAAGTCAAATTGTACACATAATAAACTGGAATTCTCTTTCAGAAGTCAAAATTTTGTGAAATCAAGGTTTATACTGTTCATTACATATTAAGAAAATTCAAGCATTTCCTATGACATTAGATGCATGCTTGCTTTGAATGTACCATAATCAGGACAATCAATAGTTAACTAATTTGCAATTGTTAGATTTCTTGACACCAACATAGCATTTTTATCTATTCTAGACAATTTTCTAGAGGGTTCCAATGATGCAAGAATTGCTCATAGACAAATATCTTTTCTATGTCTAGGAAAACAATAGCATGTATCACAATCCAGAGAAATTTGAGTGTTGATACACAATTTGAAAAGTGATGAAAAATTTCTCAAACTAAAAAAAGAAAGCTTTGTGCATCTTTAGTGGATGCAAAGTTAGCAGCAATAGTCCTCTTAATTAGATTGCTATCCCTCGCAATTTATGACTTACAGGTAATCTACTGCTTGGTTTGTTTTGTATGACAATCTTTGTTTCCATTTGTATTTCCAGTTGTTTCAGATTGGAAATTTCTTCTCAGGTCTACTTAGCTTTTGTTTTGTTGGATTATACTTAATCCATTGTATTGTGCAATTGCAAACAATGAATAACATCCATTGTGTTTGGACAATAGAACTAAAATATTGAATTCAGTACCCTTAAAACAATGTTTTCTTGTATTTTTTAAGCCTAAAGAGCCCAATTTATAGTTGTGGCTGCTTTTATAAAATTACTATAGAAGCCAAGTTTTCACTTGAGTGTTGATTATACTGTATCCCTCTATGTATAATGTTGTTTAATGACTAATGTATGTTATTCTTAGTGCTGAGATAGATTCCCATGAAACAAGAAAAACCTGTTGCATTTATAGTTCATGCTATAGTGTATGTTAAACAAATTTCTAGTTCGCCATGTGTACATGTGTGTACATATATATGTGTATGTGTGTACATGTATGTATGTACATAATGCACGTACATGTGTGTATGTGCACATATATGTACATGTGTGTACATGTATGTATGTATTATATACATGTGTATGTGTGTATGCATGTTTTTATGCATATATACATGTGTGTGTATGTATGTATGTATGTATGTATGTATGTATGTACATGCATATATGCGTATGTGTGTATGTATAATGCATGTATGTGTGTCTGTATGTATGTATGTATAAATATATGTATGTATATGTACGTGTGTATGCACATATATATATTTATGCATACATATTTATGTATATACATATATATACATATGTCATGTACATGTGTACACGTGTACATGTATGTATGTATGTATGTACATACACACATACACATATATGCATATATACACATATATACATGTATATACATACACACATACACATATATATGTACATACATGTACACATGCACACACACACACACATATATACATGTATGTACATATATATGTATGTACACATGTATTGAAAGTCTCTTTGGAGTTGTCAAATTTCTTATGTTATCTAAGTTGTTACAGAAGGTAAACTATTGAACATAGAGATAGATATAAAGTTTGAACTATCTCATTAGATATATTTAAAGTTAAAAATGTTTTAGTTTTGAAACTTGAAAATTTTGTAATTTAAATATATATTTGTTTTAGTTTTGAAATTTTCAATTTAAATTTTTTTAACATCATGTATATTTTTTTTTAATGATATGCAGATCTCTAGATTTACATATATAGATATATATATCATGGCCGATGAGGAATCTCGTCATTCCCCTCCTTCTGAGCAAGATGCTCAAGCTAGAACAAATTTATATCAGGATAGTATTGCTAGATTAGTCAATACTCTAAAATGTTTAGATCAAACAATTCACAACTCCCCCAATTTGGCTAATGGAGATAGATTAGTCACTATTAGAGGAGATTTATCGAATGATCGAGACAATTTGATCATACAATCCTTATGATGATATTAGCATTGAGCAATTTTATTTGTCTCTTGCCAGGAGTGTTACTGGCACAATGAAATGGAGAGAAGTTGCCAAATTAGTTTCAGGCGAAAATGTGTTAACCATGTTCCCTCATTATAGAGGACAAAATAGAATTCATATACCCTAGATGGTTGGCAGTGTATCCTAGATGGCCTCACAATGATGAGCTACCACAGTATTTTGTCAAATAGTTATATGCAAAATTTCATTTATAAATAGATGTGGACTACACATCTTATCCCGAGCATGCTAGCCAAGGTAAATGCCGTTTTTATGAAAAACCATAGTTTAGACATTCAAATTTTCCACCGCCTATGAAAAAGAGGGCATTATTTTTCCCAAACCTTTTGGTTTTACCAAAACGTTTGGAATTGGTAGCAATAGAGTTGGCAACAATAGGCTCCACTCGAGGGCAGATTTTTGATAACATTGCCTCTATTATGACATAGATCAATCATATTTCATCTGATTGAGTTGGTAGATACTTATTACGCCCGTGGATCAACCTTCCTCCCACTGAGGCTACATCTACATCATATGATCAATTTATTCGCGCTGATCTGCCTATTCCTTTAGATGTCGAGCAGATGACCCACACGAATCTACATAATATGTGTAGAGTCTCAGTTTTGGATTTACTAGCAACATATCAGGTTATCAGTGAGGACCATAGGATCGCTCTTGACTAGGTACATGACATTATTAGATGATGATATCTTGGTACACATGCGAGCCACGGGGTGGAAAATGCAGAGGATATTCCACAACAACCTACATGATCCCATGTGCATCATGTTTCTATCGATCCTTTAGCTTGTCCTGGTCATCAGGATGTTACAAATTATGTTGAGGTTACTACAACACCTGATCTTGTCCATGGCACATATAGTCAGCTTCTTTTTGGCACTGATATTGTACATGCTACAAATCCCCCTATGGTGTCTTTACATTCTCATGATCTTAGTGACATTGGTAGAGCCATTGATCAGGCACGACAAGTACTTGAATAATTTATATATATAGAGTTGTGTTCTAAAAAATTATGTATGTATATGTATGTATGCAATGCATTTTAAAGTCTAGTTTTTAAACTCCTGATTGAAGTTGTGTACTTGAAAATTTTAAGCAGTATGGTGATTTGTCATACTTTGGAAATTTGGTGCATGATGGCGATCCCGTGCAACATGCAGCTGAGGTACATTTAAATTTAATAAACAAATTAATTACTTGATGTAAGTTTGAACACATTGAACTTGTACATTGTAATTTTAAATAATTTTACATATATGTACACACACACACATATATACATGTATTAAAAATTAAATTTAAACATGTGTGTACTTGAACACATGTAGGGGTTGGGACGAGGCTAGGGACATGGATCAGAAGATCTTGGATTGGGACATGGATCCACACATCTTGGATTAGGAGAGGGATCGGTCCATGGCTCGAGGGAGATATTGGGCTATGGATCGAGGGAGAGATCAAGCCATGGATCAAGGGAGAGGTCAAGGGAGAGATTGAAGGAGAGATTGGGCTAGAGATTTGATGATTCTATTCATACTAGACATCCCTCTCTTTGAGATGTTTTACAGTATTACATGTTTGGGATTATATTATTATGCTAGAGACACATTTTATGATTTATGTATCACATTTACATACACTTATGTTTTATGGTATATACTTGTTATGATTTACATCACATTCATACATTTATGTTTTATGGTTTGAATAGGTTTGTTATATACGTGCATTATTATGGTTTTAACACTTGTTACATCCATAAATACATCATGCATTATTAATATGGTTTTATTTATTTATCAATTTTGTACCTTTATTTAAATTTATTATGGTTTGTTCACACTTGTTGTACATCTATTTACATCGTGAAATCAAAATGTTGGACTATCTAATGGTTGCTATTTATAAATTTAAATAGATGGACATTTACAATTAAGTTAAATAAATAGAAATGAATTTGTCTAAATAAATAGGTCAAGAAATAGAAATTTTTGAATGCAAATATGCTTGAGATTAATGCTATATTTAGGTGGAACATAAAAATGCAATTGGAAATAGATGATAACTTGCATTCTTAGCTTTAAATGTTCATTTTTAAAGTCACTCTAGGTTAAATACATAAATTGTCCATATATCATGCTATACATGAACTTAAGAATTCCATATAATCTAATACACATGTTCATTTGAATGTGCGTGCAAAGAATTCTTGAACTAGATGATGAGCTATACTTGTGTCCAGTTGAATGTAAATGAAATCAAATATAGTCAAGTGAACTTAAGAATTCCATATAATCTAGAATGTACACATGAATTTGATTGTGCATGCAAAGAAAGTGATCTAGATGACATGAGCTATAAGTGGAGTTGAATGTAAATGAAATCAAATTTATATTCTTGAACTTAAGAATTCCATGGAACATTTATGCAATTGGAAATTGATATATTTAAATCTCAAGTTATGCACATAATATAAGTATCTAGATCTTTCTAGATGACAATTCTATATAAATTAAAAATTGATCAATCCATATATAATTACCAAAGATGGACCATTACATACATGGTCTCAAGCTATGCATGATAAACAAAGTTATTGATGCCAAAATGTAGCTATCTCAAGCACCCCAAACACCATCACTATGATTCAAGAAAGACCAATCCAAGAGAACCTGGATATAATCTAACATTCACAAAATGATATGTATACCAACTTGGCTATAGAAAATCATGGTTACACTACTCTAAATGAAATAAAATTTCAATTTTATGTAATGCCTATAGATCTTGGATAATATACCCGATGATTAGGACAAGGTGGATGATTAGAATAATAAATTATGAGGATGAATATGGAGGATGTGATTAGGATTGGGATCAATTTTCAAGAACTCAAAATGATTTGATTTGATTAAGGTTGATTCTCAGATACTTACCTGATAGGCTAATGTTCCTAAGCAAGATTTGATTGGATTTGATAACTATACTTAAGATAGGCTAATGTTCTTAAGCAAGTTTGGATTAAAGATGAAATCAAATTAAGGTCTTGATTTTTGATTAGGAGATTGGATTTAAAATAGATGCTAGTGGATTAAGGATAAGGTCCCTAGATGAAAGCGTTGGGTGATGACGAAAGGACAATATGATGTATGGACTAGATTGAGACCTTAACCAAATTTTGATGTTCAATTGATGATTTTTTATTAAGGATGGAGATTGGATGTATGGTTGAGATGGATCTAGATGGATAATAAATGATTATATTTTTGGTGAGGATAGGTGGATTAGATTCCAGTCCATTTGATTAGGATGAGATTGGGTTGATAATGTGATTAGAACATGAGAATGAATGATTAGGAAGGGATGATTCTAGGATGATTATGGTTATGGGTTATTACCTGATAAGGTGATCTTAAAGATGATTAGGATGGGGGATTCTTAGGATGAGAACAATAATTAGGATGTGATGATTCAATATGAAAATGGATGATCATTTAAAATTATTGAATGTCACATTAGTAACATAAAAAATAAAGAAAACTAGAGACAACATGTATGTCTAGATTCTTCACCACTCAAACACCAAATCAACTATATACAAGTATGGAGTTGAATGTTCAAATGAAATGAAATATTCATGAACTTAAGAATTCCATGGAACATAAATTTAAATACAAAATTGGAACATAGACTAGGTTTTGTACAAATTTCATGCATATATATTCAATCTAGCTCATATATAAGCAAAGTTGAACAAATATTTGTTCAAATATTTGAAAGTGAAAGTTTAACAATTCCATGTCAAACATTAAAATACAATCAAGGAATCTAGATGATTTAAAGGAATTTAGGCAAAATGTGAACTTTTTAATTTAGTCACTAGGTTTCAAGTAAATTGTGCATGTACATATATATGTATGATCTAAGATTCAACAAATGAAATAGAAGATTCTTGAGTGAACTTAGAAGAATTCCATGTCCAACATAAAAATGCATTTGGAAATAGATGATTTAAAGGAATTTAGGCAAAAATTTTGATAACATTTTTAAAACCCTATTCTAAATTATGTCACATGTCCAATCAATATAAATATATTATAGATCTAGATCTATAATTTAAGTGTATATATATATATATATCCAAAAAAAAACTTAAAGCTCCTAGTACATAAAATTTGGATCCTCTCTATCTTTAATTATCTTTAAAATCTTTTCATGATCTTCAATAGGAAACCTCCACTTTTGTTTTGCACGTCCTCTTTTAGGTAAAATTTCTAAATTTATTTTTGTTGCCAAAACTAAGTGACTGTAATGTAGAACCTTTTGTCATGTCCTATAATCAACAAATATAATACCATTTTTATCTATCTTTATTTGTTGATAATATGTGCATTCAATAATGGTTGATCCAATGAGATACTCTTTTCCATCACCATCTATCATCGATTCCACCAATTTTCTTTTTGTTTGCATACATATTAGTAGATAGTAATCTACACCTTTTGCATTTTCAAGATCTACAACTACAACGAAAATATCTCATGTACACACACCACATATACATAAAGTAAATACATTTAAGTTGTAAATATATTTTTATTACATATAAATTTATATATATAAACATGCTTGAAACTTACTTAAACATAGAATATATTTAATTAATTTTAACTAAATTAATCAATTTCCATACTTGTAACAACTAAATCAGATACACGTTCATAATTAGCTGAATATAGTGGATCGTAGACATCAACATTGTTATCTTCAGCAAAAGGAGGCATTGATATTAATTGTTTCATTTCCCATTTTGAAACATACCCATCTCTAATATTCTCACATTGAACAATATTTGCATTGTCCTCAATGCAATCAACACAAAACATGATTTTTCTCTCACATTAATTGCATATGGCCTACTACTTCTCATTGTCATGATTTGATGCAAACTTCTAATACCATGAATTGCTTGACAATTATAAGGATTTGATTGATCAATATCTGTAAATTCAAACTTGAAAATCCAATTTAAAATTATGTACACTTGAACTTTGAAATTCAAATTTTTAACAAATTTTGACTAGATGTACCTATAACTTCCCAAAAATACCATATGTTGTATGTTGAGTCACGAGTGGAAAAATGACTTTTGCACCATTCAAAAATTTCATTTGCATTCTGTATGGCATTACCTGCAAGTACACAAGTTGGCACAATTTTTCACCTATTTCTTTCAAGGAACTTAAAAGAATTTAATTTAGTTTTTAAATGTATATATCTAATCTTTTAGAAAAAATCTCTAGATTCCATATATATATATGGTGAAAGCTACATACCAGCAAGTTCATGTTGATGAAGTGCACTCTCCACACATGATCTTGCTCCATCGTGCTCTCCTTTTCCATATCCACTCTCATAAAAAATTCACAAAAAATTGGTGTTGTGTCTAGCATGTTGACTGCTTAACCAAACAAAAGCTTTTGCATACTTAAATTGTTTTGTGAAGTTACAAATAATTAAACACTCAATCCAAATTAGCTTCAAAAATTTAATTATATATATAAGAAATTAAACAATTTAAGTCTCAAAGTTAAAAGTAAATATAATTTATTTTTTTTAAATTAAAATAAAACAATGTACTTACCAACACATCCATCAGACCATATCCAGTGTTCTCGATTTATGCCACATCGTCTCGGGTCTTCAATTTTTTTTGAAACAATGAGCTATATAGCTTCTATCATGATTCATATCATCACTAATATAAAAGTGAACCTCGTTGATGATAATTCGATCATCTTTGCTACTTTGTATTCCATCGACTGCTAACTCGGCATGCTTGTAGCAAACTTTCACACAGATTGCAACTTGCTCTGAATGATAATATTGACTTTGAATCTCAATTTGAGGACCAAATGTATAGTTCTCAAAGAAATCTACAATAGAGATAATACAACATGGTGGAAATCAATTCTTTGAATCACGAAATTGCTTAGCTTGCCATCTTGCACCATGACAATGTTGGATATGTGGATATATGATATTGCGAAATTTACTCATGAATTCATTATAAGGCAATCCACTCTCTTTGAGAACAATTTTTTTGGCCTCAACTCCTAACTTCATTAAGTATGTCTCATATTCAAATCTCTTCCAAGTAACTTGCATTTCATTAGTGTCAACATATAAAAGATTCTTCAAATCTCCTCAATCATTACATACATTTTTTATACACTGAACATTGAATTCATTCAAATCTTCTAATTTTTCGCATAGAATAGACTTCACAAATTGTGTTGTGCTTCTAGGGATGGCTAAATTTTAATAAATTGTTGCCATATCTTTTCTATATGATTGTAGGCGTAGATCAAATTCAACATGATTTCAACAACAAGTTCATGTACTTTATTTATATGTACAAATGATGGTCATAGTGTTTCAAACATCCTTTGACAAATCTTCACATTTGAAAATTCTTGTTTAAATGCTTCAAAAAGTTTACTTTGTTTTGTATCTATAAAATGTTTTGGATGAGAAATTTGTGTACCATCTTCACCTATTATTTGTATAGTATCCCTTCTATTGGAAGAAACACGAGAGTGGGTGGTCCAATATTCAACCATTTGTTTCTTTACATCTTCTGAAATTCTATCTTTTTGAGGAACCCTACAAATATTTACCCAATTTTTTTCAATTTTTCCATCTATTTCATTTCTCTTTTCATTATACCTTTGAACAGTTCTCCTAGAAACATTTAGTAATTCAGAAATTGCTTGAACTTGTCCTCTATGTGAGAATTTTTTACTAGAAATTACAGTCACCAATGCTCTACATGCAACACTTAGATCATTAGATCGACTCTTCTTTTCAATACATTCCAATGCTTCTTGCAAGTTTTCAAAAATTGTTTGTTTTAAATCTAATGACCTTTTCTTATTATCAACCCCTAACAACTCCAAAACAGGGGTCATTTCTTTTCATCTAAATAACTTTGCAACTAACTATGCTCTTCCAATTAGAGATTTTTCTTCAAAAAATTCATCCCATATTTTATTAGAGTGTAATTTTAATGTGCTTTTATATAACATATCTTCAGATGAAATATTATTGAAAAGAGAATCCTCATCCATCTCCATCATATTTTCCATACCATAGTCCAAAATTTTTTTATTATTAGGTTCAATTTGTTCTTGTATCTATATGTCACCTTGATCATCAATATTTTCCATGGGTTTTTGTTCAGTAGATGTTCCTTCATCCACTTTTCTCTGCCTTTGTCTTATTCGTGTTCAATCATACTTTCTCGATCTAATCCTTGGATTCGCCATCACAAATTGCACTCAAATTTGAATTTTCACCTACATACAAATTTGTACACATGAGCTTTCAATGAAACATGTACAGTTCATATTGCATAAATATTTAAAGCATGTAACTATATGCATGTGCTATATTGATGGAATCAAGGTAGTGATAACTCTCTTTCCAACACAAAATGATTAGTCTCAAACAAAGAATCCTTCCTTTGATAACAAAACACTCAACTTTTCCAAAAACACACATAAGAGGCTTATAGCCCTCAAAACACAACTTTTGATGACACCTTTTATAAAAGGTTGTACAAAGGCCAAAAAAATACCTTCTAAGACTCTCAACAAGATGTAAGACAACTTTCCAATAGATTCAAAGAGGGTTCCTTGCCACAAAATGGGAAACCACTAACCTGCCCTGCTTCTAGGCTACTCAATTAGTCCTATTTAACACAAGAAGTGCTCCCTAATCACCTTATTTTCACTCAAACTCTTTAGATAGTCATAAATTGTGACTCAAAACTTCAAAATCTCCAACAATTTCTCATACTCCTATCCTCTAGACCACAGTTCCAGCAAACCCTTCAATTACATACAAAAACCTAGGGTTTTATTGAATCTACCATCGACTGGGTTTATTAAACTTCAACAAAACATCCAATAGTCTCTATTAGGTCTGCACAGACTCCTCAAACCCTCACAAGGTCATTTCCATCACCAATTCCTCAAAACGCTTCCTTGGTAACACATTCTCACAAGGGAAAACACATTTCCTAGCTCTAGGGCCTCACTCCACATCAAATATCTTGAATCCACAACCTACCAAACCATTTAGACATCTAACCTACCATTAGATATGTCATCCCACCAAGGCACAAGTTTATACAGTAGGTGGGATGACTAATTATTCATTTTATCTTCAAAATAGGGCCTCACTGGCTTTTAACAGACAGTTACATAAAATGTAAGAGATTTTCCTCTAAAATTAATAATAGGCTCTCAGAATGGATTCAGTTGAAAGCTAAAACATGTCCCTACAAAATAGTATGGATTTCAAAGCATTACGTAGGCTATACGGGCCGTACAGAAGAAGGAAAGTTCTGAAAACAATGAAATCTGCAGAAAATAGCATGGTATTTGATTTGAATTTCTCAATACATTCCGCAACAATTGATATTCAAGCCTTTTTTAGGCCTTTAAATACATATTCCAATCAAAAATACCACCCAACTAACTCAAAGTACTTTTCAAATCCTATGACTCTTCATTTTATCCAAAAATTGCATTTTTTTTTTCAATTTTTCCCTTGACAACTTTTGACTCCTAAATACAAATGACTCAAAACACACCCAATTACATAATGAATGGTCTCAATAGACCTTATTTAATACTAATAGATCTCCTCTAAGGTTAAAAAGACCTTATCACTAATACTTGACATTTTAACCTCTTGAAGCAAACTTCATTTGCTTGGGTGCTCCCGCACCATACACCCCCATTGAAAAGAAACTCATGTCACATGAGTTGTGTTGCATACCATGCTCCAACTACTTTCCATATGCTTCTAGGTCTGCAAACATCATCCACTGGTTCATACACTAAAATCTTACATCACACTCTGCACTCTTGACCTCATTTGCACATGAATATGACTTCATCTTTACATTCAGACCTACTAGTTGTCTTCCACCTATTCCTTGTTCCAAACCTGATTGTATTCCTTCATTCACACTTGCAAAAAAAAACTTACCAATCTGAGACTGAAGTATCTTCATCTTCACCCTTGGAACAAACTCTAACTCATCCACTAATGATTTCTTTTCATCTTGATACAACTGCCTCTTTGCAAACTATCTTGCCTCATACTTTCTAACCTTCCTTTCATCAAAACTTGATGTCATACCTACAACCAAACACATTACTCTTGTCTCTTGGACTCTCTTCCTCATGATATCTACTTCACATTTAAATTTACCCCATTGTCCTTTCCACACATCCATTTTTACTTCACTTTTTGTCTTCTTGCTCAGTCTCAAGTCCTCCACTCTTGGAACCTTTATGAAATCAGTCTTTTGAACCTCTATCATAATAACCTCTAACTTCCTACCAACCTTTTTTTTTCCTAAAGGACATAGTATTTTCCTATCCATACCTTCATCATACTTCTCCATCTCATTTGGAGTTCCCTCAAACAACCTATCTTTGGCCTTCTCTAGGCCTATCTCTGTCAACTTCTGGTCCCTTCCACTATTGAGACCTTTTCCAAACTGATTGCCTTCACAACTCCACCTCTCAGGGTGACTACAACTTCTCTTTTCTTCCCAACCTCTACAAAATTTTCCACTAAACTTTTCCATTCTCCTTGGCTCACTGTCCTCTATATCATCTTGTTTTTCTTCTCCCATTGTACTTCTTCTCGACTGTCCACACTCTGCTTCACTATCTTATACTCTTTCTCTTGCCATTTTCTCTAGCTCCCTTCATCTCTTATTTTTAGAATTTATGCCTCTCTCCTCTCTGTATTTGCAGACATACAGTCCTTTTTTTTGCAGTGCTTGACTGCCCATCACCTCTCTTCATCTCTTTAGTTACCTTCAAGGGACACAATATTGTCCCCACCTTGATCTCTTCACTTTTTACAAGCCCTTCATGGCTTTCCACAATCTTCCCATTCACTTTATCTTCATCCATTATCTTTTTCTTCATTCTCTTAGCCTCTAAGACCCTTTTTTCCATTAGTTCTACCATCTTCTTTATGAACAATCTTCTGTCGCGCTTTATCCTTTTTTCCAATTAGTGGACAATATTCTACCTCCTTGGTGACCTTACCAAACCTTTCTTGCCTTTCCCTAGGAAATCCTCTTGCATTCATCATATCTCTTTCTCTTTTTAGGACCTCTATCCCAAGATGTTCCTTCTCACAAACCTTTGCATCTGATCTGCTCACCACTGTCTTGTCATCACATGACTTTCCTGCACCTTCTTTTGCTTTCCTTTGCCAAAATTCAGATCATTTCTTGTCTTCATCATGACTTCCAATCTTGTCTTGAACCTCCACAAAGCATCCATTCCTAACCTCTTCTCTCTCAGGTTTCTTCATCAACTCATCACTCTCTTTACTCTTCCACTTAGCATCCCTGCCAATACTAACTGTCTCAACATCCTCTTCTCTCGTGGTGGTTGCACCTTCCCTATCCTTGTCCTCATGCTTTAGAAACTCCTTTTTTCCTATCATCACTATCCTTTCCATCTTATATTGTGCTCTATTGTCTCCCTGCAATGATGTTAGTTTGAACTTGAATCCTTCTCAATTTCATAAAAATTATCCCTACCACCATGTAAGGCATACCTGTCAAACTGCCACTACCTTCCAAGTATCAAGTGACAATAGCTTATTGGAAAAACATCACACAAAATGTTATCCTTATATGCACCAATCTGAAACTCCCCTAAAGCTTGTTCATTCACTACAATTGACTAATCACTATTCACCCAAAATGCTTTATATGGTCTTTCATGTGGAATTCTTTCTAACTCCAATTTATCTACCATTTCAACTGACACAATATTCTCAATGGAACCTGAATCAATTACCACATTACATACCTTATTTTTGCATTTGCATCTTGTCCTAAATAGTGCCCTTCTTTGTGTCATTTCCTTCAACTTAGCATGTCTCTCTTTAAATTCTCTAATCTTCTTTGCCATATTATCTCCTAGATGCATTATGTGTCTTCAACTTCTCACATGTTCTTCACAAACTTGCAATCTTCAATCAAAAGACCTACTCCCTAATGCTCTGATACCACCTAATGCAAGAAAGGTGGTGATAACTCTCTTTCCAACACAAAATGATTAGTCTCAAACAAAGAATCCTACCTTTGATCACAAAACACTCAACTTTTTCCAAAAACACACACAAGAGGCTTCTAGCCCTCAAAACACAACTTTTGATGACACCTTTTATAGAAGGCCATACAAAGGCAAGAAAATACCTTTCAACAAGATGTAATACTCTCAACAAGATGTAAGAAAACTTTCCAATAGATTCAAAGAGGGTTCCTTGCCACATGAAAATGGGAAACCACTAACCTGCCCTGCTTCTAGGCTACTCAATTAGTCCTATTTAACACAAGAAGTGCTCCCTAATCACCTTATTTTCACTCAAACTCTTTAGATAGTCATAAATTGTGACTCAAAACTTCAAAATCTCCAACAATTTCTCATACTCCTATCCTCTAGACCACAGTTCCACCAAACCCTCCAATTACATACAAAAACCTAGGGTTTTATTGAATCTATCATCAACCAGGCTTATTAAACTTCAAAAAAACATCCAACAGTCTCTATTAGGTCTTCACATGCTCCTCAAACCATCACAAGGTCATTTCCATCACCAATTCCTCAAAACGCTTCCTTGGTAACACATTCTCACAAGGGAAAACACATTTCCTAGCCCTAGGGCCTCACTCCACATCAAATATCTGACTCCACAACCACCAAACATTTAGACATCTAACCTACCATTAGATATGTCATCCCACCAAGGCACATGTTTATACAGTAGGTGGGATGACTAATTTTTCATTTTATCTTCAAAATAGGGCCTCACTGGCTTTTAACAGACAGTTACAGAAAATGTAAGAGATCTTCCTCTAAAATTAATAATAGGCTCTCAGAATGGATTCAGTTGAAAGCTAAAACATGTCCCTACAAAATAGTATGGATTTCAAAGCATTACATAGGCTATACGGGCCGTACAGAAGAAGGAAAGTTCTGAAAACAATGAAATCTGCAGAAAATAGCGTGGTATTTGATTTGAATTTCTCAATACATTCCGCAACAATTGATATTCAAGCCTTTTTTAGGCCTTTAAATACATATTCCAATCAAAACTACCACCCAACTAACTCAAAGTACTTTTCAAATCCTATGACTCTTCATTTTATCCAAAAATTGCATTTTTTTTATCAATTTTCCCTTGACAACTTTTGACTCCTAAATACAAATGACTCAAAACACACCCAATTACATAATGAATGGTCTCAATAGACCTTATTTAATACTAATAGACCTCCTCAGGTTAAAAAGACCCTATCACTAATACTTGGCATTTTGACCTCTTGAAGCAAACTTCATCTGCTTGGGTGCTCCTACACCATAGATCATGGCATCACTTACTAGATCACCACTAAATGTGCATTGAAATATATACATCCAGATCTTTTAACAAAATGAGTACCATAAAACATAGAAAGAGAAATTCAACATGAGCTCAATATATACCTAAATGTGTAGATCACCACTTATATTTGATGTGAAAGAGAGAAAACATGATATATGTATCTCCTATGAAAAGGTATTTAGCAATGAAAGGATAAGAAATTACAAAGGGGTTCAAGGCATGATTTGTTAAATGCAACTTGGATGTGACAAATAAAATCACACTATGTTAAAAGGAGGAAGGATTAATGACGTAAAATGTTTAAGGATATAACCATATAAGCATAAGATGTAAAGGGATAGAGACATGATTCCCATAATATGAAGATGCAACATGATGAATCAAGGTTAAAATGTAATGGGATTCACATGATGCCCTCTAGTCTATGTGGTAACTAGATCTAAAAGTGTGGTCCATGAACATATATATAGCATCAAAGAAAATAATCAATAGTCAAAGAAAAAATTGTGGAAAAGTTGTACATGCTCATTTAAAGTATCACAATACATGCATGAAAATTTAAGAATTAATGAGGCAACATGAGAAACCAAAATTTTAAGTCAAAGATCATAAATCCTGAGCACTTTAAACAAAATTCTAATAAACATAAACATGCAAAACATAAAATATAATTTAATGATATATACATATAAAAGATAAGTCCAAATTGGAAATAAAAGTAAAAGCAAAGGTAAATTTAATAAAACATAGGTATAAGGAGGACATGTAAGAACACGAATGGAAGAACATAGAATTAGTGATCAATAATAATGAAATCTAAGAATTTAAATAGTGAAAACAACAAATGCATTCATGAAAACAATTTTTAAATAAATAAAATAATTCTTAAATAAATAATATAAATAAAATAAAATAATCTCCTTTCTATATAATTCTTTATAAATATATAATTTTACATGAGACACTTAAAATTATATATAATTCTCAAATAAATAAATAAAAAATAAACTTCTTAATATTGATATTTTTTTATGTTTTTTTATATAAATTTTACTAAATATAAGTATGCTAATTTTATGTATATATAAAAGTAATTATCAAATTACCTACTATTATGAGATGTTGATATGATCTAAAATTTTACATCCACTTAAAATAATTGCAATGATAAATACTATGCACAATTGTCAATGATAACAAATAAATGATAACAGTTAGGTACAATATTTTTAAATGGAGATGTACAACTTTTATTTTAAATTTTTACAAATATTTCTTTGATGCTATTATTTTAATAAATAATAAAAATACATTTGAGAGTTATTTGAATAATTCATGTATAATTTTTTCGTTTCTATTTAATTAATTTTTTTTAATATATTTTAAAAATTATCAATTACTATAAAAAACATATCATCATAAGATGCAACAAAATTGAAAAATAGTGAAAATAAATTTCAAATGCATTCATCAAAATAAAGACATAATCAATTAAAAAAGTTGAAGATCTTGATGTACCCTCAAAAATAGCTCTCCTATTGTCGAAATAAGTCTTCTAAATTGTCGAAATCATAAACCTTCTAAAATGTCGAAATAAACCTTCTTTGATCGAAATAAGCTTTCCTTGGTCAAAATAATCAAAATATGTTTATTTTATTGAATTTTCTTGAGTTGAAAAATTAAAAGAAAATAATTTTTTTTTATATCGACCATTTTCGACTGAGTACATGCCAACAAGTTACTTCTCGGCCGAGCACTTTTCGACCGAGTTGTTCTTAGCTGAGAGGGTTTTGGCCGAAACTTTCTCGGCCGAAAAGTACTCGGTCGAGAATGTCTAATTGGCATCCTACTTGGTAACCAACTCACCCTTTTTCAGAATTTTCTGAAACATTCAACTTTGGTAGAGTATTTCTCTAGTCAGAATGATTTTTCTACAAAAAAAAAATCTTTTGTAGAGCTCGGAGTAGAGAATTCAAATATATAATTTTTTTAATATTTTTATTAATTTTAATATATTTTATTTTTAAAATAATGCAAGTAGGTTTTTAAAATGAAAAAAAAGAGGTTGATTAGAAATTAAAAAAAGATAGTAAAACTTATTAAAAAAATTTAAATCTTATATGGGGCATAAGAGGAGAGAGTCTTCTTCAAAAGGGTATAATTTGTTTTTTGAAAAATGATTAAAAAAATTGAAAATAGTTGACTTGTGAAAATTGTCAAATTCTGACATGTTTGACTTTAAAATGTTATTACGAGAAAAATATACATCAAAATTTGAATTTTTTTTCATGCACAAAATATTGAAGTTACCTATTTGGAGAAAAAAAAATTAGGGAGAAATGAAGTTTTTTTCAATTTGTTTCTTGAAGGCCCATGAAGTCACCCTTTTTGAAATTTTTAGCATTCCAAAATCTATCCTTAAATTGATAAAAACATAATGAAAATAATTTTTAAAAAAAATTAAAAAATTATAGGAATAAACTTCATCAAAAGTTCTACATTTCATTAGTTTACACCTTTTTGAAATTCAAAACATAAAGACCACTTTTATGTGGTTGAAGTTTAGAATTTTTTTATTGTTGGACGATTCCTTTATAAAGTGTGACACAGGTTTGTGCTTTTACCCCGATCTTGTAGAATGCTAACTTATCTCTCCTTGACCTCCAAAATATTTGCATGCCTCTCCATGAGAAAAGCTCAGCCTCTATGTTAGAGGGTTGTAGCACTGATGGCGATTTTTAGCTCTTGACCCATGATGACCCTATTTTCCCTACCCAACTTATCAACATAGATATCTACTAGCTTCGGGCATGAATGTGTGAAGGGCGTCATATATTGTGGTAGACCACAATGCCTAGAGTCTTACTCCAAGACTCTCAACATTTCTCACCTACAATTTGGTGACCCTTCTCTGGAAATCCCCTTTGCGTAGACTTTTAGGGTTGGTATGCATCTTTGGGTTGAAGATATTATCTACAAAATCCTTGACTGCTTTTGGTTTGATGTGGGTTCTAGGAGCCATGATTCTGGTATGAGGAAAAAAAATTCCTTTGGAATTTGTGTATTAGTGTAGGAGAAATCTCTAAATATGTTGACATAACCTAGCTAAGAGAAGGGAATTTCAGTATCCCTACCGAAGGACGATGCTTTAATAGCCATTATCATGTCTTTCGAAAGAATTTTGCAAAAATTTGCTTCCACACTTAGAGAGATCTTACTTCTGCCAAAGGCTCACACTTAGAAACTTTTCTACTTTAGCTTTTTAATTTTCACTGATGCGTTATAGAATAAATGCATGGCCTTTATTACTAACCTCTTGAGTGCTTCCAATGAAGGCAATACGTGCAGAATAAACATCTGCATACTTAGGAAGTGCAACCTTCACTTTGGGAAGGGAATTAAGTACATTCCTTACATAGTTTTCAAAGAAGAAAAACCTTGAGAAATAGGAGACCTAGTTGGAAAAGATGTTTGCATTAAATATGTAGGAAGTGCCCTTTAAAATGGTCTTTTCATATGATAGAGTTGGCTGGTGATCACAAAGGTGACGAACACATGGTGATAAGTCGTATATCTGGTCATTAATACTAGCACCTATATTAAATTTTCAAAGCCTTGTGAAATCCCATATGTATTATTTCCCTTTAGTTCTTTCCATCAACTTGCATTTCCTATTGTTCCAACAGGGTTCAAAGATTTCCCATTTATAGAATTTTTGCCTCGCTTTTTTCTATAAATAGAGTGCTAGAAAAATATTCATTAAGTTTGTGACTTCCTTATTTTGATTCTGCAAAGCATGGGCACTCCGATCAAGCTTTTGAGTTAGAAAAACTAGATGTCCTTCATAGGGGAGCTCACTAACGACAAAATTAAGAGGCTACTGAAGATGAAATGTCCGCTGATCATTAGTACATTTAAGTGAGTGCTAGGGAGAGACTTCATCATGGACAAAAACTACTACCGCACCAATATAGACATTATTTCTCAGTTTTTTGCTTCCCTACTAAACTTGAACGTCATGAATCCATGGATAGTGTAACTTTGTAAGGCCATTTTATGCAAAGAATATCTGATAGGCCTTGAGGAATTCATTGTCATGGTGGTCTCAGGCCTTGGTATACCCTCTACCATTGATCTTCAGTAGCATGTGGATAATGCCAAGTTGGTGCCTTGGCTTCCCTTTTGTTTCAATTTCTGAATGATGAACCTTGATCGACATCACCAATGGTTGAGGCTTGCTAGCTCCTTCCTTCATTTAAGCAATGTTGATATGATTTTCAATGTGGAATGGAAAACTGCATTTGAGCATTTGGTGTACAACCTAGGTGGAGCAATGGTGAATGTCAACGAGTGACACTTGGTCAATCCCAGTGAAGTTGTGTGATGAAGATCCTTTTATTGTAATCCCAATACTTTGAAGATATCATCTTATTTTTTGCTCGCTGCGGCATGGAGGTTAAAATTCATGCTACCCCGTGTTGCCACGTCCTCCAACATTTTGGCTATACCAATTTTGGGTGTTTTAAAAAAAAGATTTATGTACTTTCTGCTCTAAGCTTGCGAGCTCCTTTGAAAATAGGCCTTAGCACCTCAAACTATATGTAAATTTTGTCTTATAAATATGCCATATCTTTTCATCATTTATGCACTTGTTCTATTCGCAAAAAACATATTTATAAAAAAATTGTACATATGGTAGATAAAGTGTAAAATTTTAAGAACTACGAGCCTTTAATTAAATAGTTTTAAATGAATACCATTTACTGGTATCCCTAAGGCATTCTCATTCATATCTTTGAGATTATATGCATTACTTGCTTTCCATTTAGAAATACAGAAGGGTCCCTTCCATAAAGAGTCAAATTTGGTATGTTGGCCCGGTTTAGCAACCCGTTTGTTGAATTTTAAGACTAGACTCCCCTCCTTGAATCCTAGGTTAGAGGCATTTTTTCAAACCACTGTTTGACCACCCTATTGGTGTTTAACCATGGTGTCAAATACTTTTTCTCTTTTCTCTTGAAGGCTTAGCAATTTAGTTAGCCTTACTTCCATTCTACCACTCTCCTTGACCTCCAAAGACTTTATCAGTTGTAGCATCAAAATCTCCATTGAGATGGTTAGGACCACTTCCTTCCCATATACTAGTTCATAGGGAGAAGCCTTTAGGATTTTCTTCAAGGTTATGTGGTCCACCCATAAAGCTGCTCATAGGTGCTTGTGCCATTCTTTTTGGTGTTTCAACTTGATGCACTTTATTGGCCATATCAATTTTTTGTTGGTAGATTCTGCTAGTCCATTCCTTGTGGATATCTAACAAATTCTTTAGATAAAATCCATGTTTGAGAGAAAAATACGACATCCCAAACCCTAACAAAGGCTTGTGCATTGTCTAAGATGATGGTTTTAGGGGAATCAAACCTTGTTACTAGTTCTTCAAGGAAGTTGGAGATCTTGGCTTTGGTGGCATTCATAAAAGGAGCCGCCTCTATTCATATCATAAAATAATCGGTGGCCGTTAAGATCCACTTATGTCCTAAGTTTGATATGGGATTGATTATCTCGATGAAATCCAATCCCCATTGTGTGAAGGGTTCTTCAACTATGATTGGGTTCAAAGGCATAGTGGAGTTCTTCCACTTGCTGATGTAAAATTGATACTAAGAACATCTTCTTGCTAGATCATGGGCTTCTGCAAATAGGGTGGCCCAATAATACCTTGCCACATAATCTTTAAAGTGGTGGTTTTGGTGAAGTATCCACCTTCTAAACTACTGTGGAATTCACCCAAAATTCTCTCAGCTTGTACCTTGTCCACACAGTGGACGAGGACTCTGTCAAAATTCCTTTTGAACTGTAATACCCCTCTATTTTTCTTTTTGGCTGGACAATGTGTCCTTGTTTGCTTTGATGTGCTTTTTGGTTATTGAGATACTTTATCATGTGTGTGTTATTCAATCGCTATTTATAGAGCAATAGTCTATTTGTGTGATGTGATGTATCTTATCTGATGCTTTATTTGACATGTTTTAATTGGTGTAATGATGATTAGTTATTGTAACATGCTATTGCATGAGATATTTATTTATGATGGATCTGTCAGTCTATGATGAGTGTATTGGTGAAGGGGACGAGATCACATCACTCACTTGCGAGTGCCCTACGATTCCATGATTTCCTCTTCATGGTGTGTTTTATTATTGTTATCAATCATATTGCACCCAAATGCTTGAATAATTAAATTTAGCAATCTGTTGAAACATGGGAACTATCTCCACGCTGTGGGTATTCCTATGGCGAAGATACACCTCTAGATTCTAGGTTGGTTCCTATATGATGATCAATTAGGTACTTGAATGATTTGTTGGGAAAAGGGAAATAAAATTAATCTAATGCAAAACGGGAAAAGTTGAATTGTGGTGATGCACCTATTTGATTTAAAGAAAGCAGATTAATTGACAACTGATCCCTTATGAGCCTAATTTTACAACTCAGACTAAACAATTTAACTGCATAAATGATTCACAGAAAGGCCTGATAATTCATTCTTTATAAAGGAATAATTTATTTTCACAACTTAAAGATATGAATGTATTATAAGCACAATTTATGACCTACAACTAAAATCATTTTTCCTTTGTACATGCATTCACAAATGTGACAGAAATTGAAAGGTTTTGATGTAAAACACATTAAATTTGCATCCAAAACATTCATAAAACAAGACAACTGAATCTAAGAAGGCTAATATCTAACTTGCAATGACAACAGAAGGAAAACTCTACAAATGATACTCCAAGATAACCTGTAAAGACTGCTGTAATATCTATTAAATTTAAAAATTTGAGTTACAAGATAGTCTTCTTTGCTGAAGGAAAAGGCAGAAAAACCAAAATTAGTGCAAAAAAAACTAAGTATTACACTTTATACAATAAGCCTCTCAAAAGGCACGAAGATGAAACTAGAAGTCAAACTCAGAGTAAAGATGATAACTCCAAGGAAAAATCCGAGCAGAAATAAATATCTTCAAAAGAAGAGCTCAAAATCATGAAAAAATGAGTGTATGGCGATCCAAACTCGAGGTTAACTCATAACTGAACTATAGAGCACTCAAACTGCATTGAAAATCCCTGAAAAGGTGGGTCCAAGCATGCGAAAACCTCTTCGTTTGTATCAATCCGCCCATGCACATCGGAACTCTATGTCTAAATTAATCATGTATGAGTGATAACAAGCTAACTCAACCTTCCTTCAAAAATAGTTTATTTAAACAATTATTAAAAAATAATCAATAAAAATTATTTTAATAATGTTAAATAAGCTTTACAAATAATATGGAAGGCTTAAAAATGTTTATTTGATAAAAATATCATATCATTCCTTATATCTCCCGAGCCCATCCATAACTCAATGCTTTAATAAATATTTTATATGCCTTGGCATATAACTTTATCACCTCCATTTGCATGATTAGGTCGCTGACTTCACAATTCAAGACCATGGACAATGAAATGATTTATTTTTGAAAACATAAGGTCAAAATATCCCATTATAAATCATGAAGAAAGCCCGTGGAAAGCAAAGAAAAAGGGCGAGTAAATAATGAAACCCTAATCATTCATGATTATTCTTCACTTTGTATTTCTCTGAAGGGGCTTCTGCTGCGCTGCCAATAAGTAGGGTTTGAAGCTTGAGATCCCACGTTTTCATGTTGTTTCTGATGATTTCCTATGCATAAAGGGAAAATAAAGAGGTAAGCCTCCATTTTTTTGTCAATGTTTCTTTTATGCTCTTCTAGAACTCTGTATTATGGGCAGTGGCCATGAGAGATCTTCACTTTTCCCTCTTAGTTTTCTGATGAAAATAGCCCCATTCAAGCCTTGGAGCTCATTCTATGGTAGGTCTATCTTTGTGCTTCCTGTGTTTGCTTGGTAACTAAAAAGAACATAGAGAATTTTTCATTTATCCCTGCCTGTGATAAACTCGTGACCCTCCATTCTACTTGTGTGATATTGAAGTTTACAGAAGATATATCTCTGAGTTTCTATTTTCTTTCGAGTAATTAGGTTTGTATAGGCTGCGGCTAGACAAAAGACTTTTCCTCTTTTAGTTTCTCCATGTATAGAAAGAGAAAATGAAAAAAACTCTTCTTACTCTTTGCATATTCTTTTCTTTTAATTCAATGCCTTTGTGTAGCACATGCTCCAATTAAAGTATGGACTTCATCTATAAAGAGTATAATTTCATCACTCTGCTTGATTTCATCCATTAGCTTCTTTAACCTTTCCTCAAACTCTCCATGATACCTAGTTCCAGCAAACAGTAGCCCCATATCTAAAGTAATAACCTTTTCCCCCTCAATTGTTTCTGGAACATCTCCAGAAGCTATTCGTTGTGCAAGTCCCTCAGCAACAACTATTTTTCCTACACCAGGCTCATCAATAAGGCAAGGATTGTTCTTTGTGTGATGCCCCAATATTTGAGTAACTCGTTCAATTTGTGGCTGCCTTCCAACTACAAGATCGAGCTTGACCTCCTCAGCAAGTTTTTTCAAATTGGTTCCATATTCCTCAAGAGTAGGCATCCTGTTGTTGGTTCATATTGTCATTGTGTATTAGGAATGATGCCTTTATTTTATTATGTTGTATTAATAAACAGTAACTTTCCCTACTAGCTTTAATTTGAAGTGAATGATTTCATTGGTCCTGGACTATCTTTGTGCTTTGCTCATTACTTGGTAGTTACTTATCCTCTATGATTGCAATGCTCTCATAATTGTCATAATCATTGATGACAATGATCTTGCAAACAGTGTATTGTATCTTAATGCTTTTTTCAAAACATAATAGTTGTCCTTTGTCTTGCTATTATATTCTACTATATTAAATGCTTGATAGTTGATTATGCATTTACTGTTACTCCTTTTCCATTTCAGTTTTTATATATGATTGATTTGTGAGGCAGTATGTATGCCTACCCACTATCATCCTTTTGCAATGAATATCATCTATTGCTCTCATATTTGTAAACTCATATACTACCTGATGCATCTCTTATTGATGAACTATTTTCATTGAATGCACACCTATTTCTTTGGAGTCTCTTATAGACCATGAATGTATTTTTTAAAAGTTATCAGAAATAGATTAAAGGCCTTTCAGTTCTGTTTTACCCTTCAATGTAAAGGGCTCCATACTTTATTGAAATGCAATGCAGAAATAAAGTAGAGTTGAAGCTGAGACAAAATAAATTGAATTCCTGCTCATCCAACATGTTTCCTTTTATATTGTTCTTCCAACTCTTCTAATTGAAACAATTGGGAATAGTAAATAGTAATGACAACCATATTATGATGTTGTTGATGTTTCTCTTGATGCTTTAATATGAAAATTCCTTACTTGCATATGTGGTTGTCCTCCATGATGATGATGTTTAAAGTTGTATTTAGTTTGAAACTCATAATCATGCACCTCTTGCACCATGTAACACATAGGACTATTTGTTGTGAATGAAAATCTTACAACAACATAATTGTAGTAGAACTCATGAATGATTAAAGATTGTATCTTTGTCAGTTGTATTCAATGTTATTGAGCAAGGAAGAATATAGATTTTCTCTATTGAATTTTCACCATGATATGGCTTGAAAGCTGCTACTTTAATTTTCTGAGTTTCTTTCATGATAGCAATCTTATTTCATGACTTTAATTGATATCAATGACTCTAATGTGTGAATAAATGAGAGGTGTCCTGCTGATATGCCAGGCTCTACCCTTGTGGGAGCCCGTTTTGCTCCACATATTTGATGAAAATGATCACGAACATGATGAACCTATTCCTTCACATTGAAACAAACAAGTTAGTAAATTAATCAAAGCTGAAAGCTTCCATTGAATTTTGTGTTCCTTGACTATCAGCCTTTGTAACTCAATCATCTGGTGAATGCCTGTTTGAATGAATATTACATTCTTATTGGTAGCGTAGGCATGAAGTAGAATGTAATTTATCATTGCTTAGAGTAAAACTCTAACACCATTCTTTCTACAATCTTGCAGGTTCATGGAGCGTGGAAACGAGACTGCTGCAACTTGGAGATGAAACAACTAAAGACAATGAGAAAAATTGTTCATCATCACAGGAAATGATGAATTGCATCCCTCCTTTATGTTTACATTACCTTCAGTAGTGTAATATTTCATCTAAGTTTGTATTCATCATTTGGTTGAGATAATCAAATTCAGTTACTCCCATGGCTTGTGCAGGATTTCAGTTTTTACAAAATGAATAAAAAACATTATTATGCAAATTTCCAATTTTTTTGTTTCAAATACTCGCACAATAAAACTATAATTCAGATGTAATATGATTTTATGATGAACAATGAATACTTTAGCAGCAAATTTTTTTAAAAGAATTTACCTATCAATGATGAATTCAATTCAGCTCTACCTGTTTGAGCTCATCGTGAAAAATAGGTAACAAATTGGTGACCTCTATGGAGTGTTTGCTTGCTAAACACAATAGACTAGTATATAGCTTATCCATTGGGCATGTAGTCTATTTTTTGCTCTGTTCTAACTCAAAAAATTGTAACTCAGTTTCAAACCACACAAACTAAAAGAAACTACTGCAACTCTGTTAAAGATAGAATCTGAAACCCTTGTGCAACAACTGCACTTTATTGAAAGCATAACTGAAATTGAAACGTTCCAGTAGACACTTATTGAAAAAATAATTGAAACCAAAATGAAACGTGCCATGGGGAACTTATTGAAAGCATAACGCTATCCTACCCTACACTAACCAACAATGTTAGTGCTTAGACATGACCATTCACTGGTTGTGAGAAATAGCTGCCCTTTCTTAACAATAGAGGATGCTTCAAATCCATAAGATTAATCAAAAAGAAGTATAGATATTTGATTAACTGCTGCTCCTTCTGTTCAAAAATATTGTCAACATAGTTTGGATCATCATAAAAAGCATACCTTCCTTATCTGACTGATCATTAAAGATGATAGTCTGAGGCATATGGATAAGATTAACCTGTTGTTGCTCTGTAGTTGCAATCACATGCCCTGACAGAATTATGACTTCTTGTAATTCTCTAGACCCCTCCTTGGACAAATATCTAATTGGACACCCTTTAGAGAGCATAAAACTTGGCCTCTTATTGCTGTTTCCATGCTTATATACTGTTGTCTCTTCATCCAAAGATGATATTTCATCTTCTATCTCAATTTCAATTGGGTCTGAAGGATTCGGTTCATATGAATGAAATGAAAGAACGCTTGCTTCCTTGGCCTGAACAGGCTGATTGAATACTGCTGGCTCATATGGTACTACCTTATTATCTATGTGAGAGAAAAAAGTCTCTATGATGCCTGAAAAACATATTCTCATCTAACTCATAACTGTGCATTAAATTCAGATGATTTTTATCATTTAGTTTCTCCATACCAAGCATAGATGCTACTATGCATGTGATATCCTCATTTTCATCAACAAATTGAGGAAGTTCATCAAATAAATCAGAAAATTTTTGAGATTCACTTTCAGTTTTCTCTACATAAACATGCTCAGTTTGCTCTTGTTTATCATCTAAGCTTGAAACAAAGGATTCAAGGTCGTTCCAAAATAGGGCTTCTTCATAATCTTCGTTACTTTGTGGCATGAGAGGGCTTACCTTAGATTTAAAATCATCCTTTTGAAACACAAGTTCTGATCTGCTTGATTGTTCAATCTGGGAAACATCATGCAAATTATTTTCATTAACCTCCAAAATATAAATGTACTCTTGCTGTCTCAAACGGATTGAGGTCTCAATCTCATCTCGAACCAGCAGCACATCATGCTCTAGAATATCTTCTGAGTGTTTCAAATTAACTGGTAAGTCAGGCTCCTGTGTGCTCCTTACAACTTGCTCAATAAAACTGGGTAATTGGTCAAACAAATAAACTGATCGCTCCTCCCCATGTGGTGCCTTCTCAAATGAAGCTTGGGCATCCTGTAAGTGAATATTTTTGACTGGTAATTTCTGTATTTTTCTTTCAGCCATGTTATAAACAACATTAGAAAATTTTTCAAATGAGTCAAAATCCAAGGGGTTCAACACTAAGTTTGAACCAATATTCTCTTCACATGTAATATGGTAATTTTGAGCTGGGGACACAGTACAAGCAACAACATCTTCCTACTCCTTTTGTTCATTCTTTTGTTGCTCTAATCGGTAAACTTCCAAAGCTAAACACAATGGGTTTACGTTTCTGACCTTCTCCATGAGGAGTAAAGCGTCCTTATCAATGGGCTGCTCTGTAACTACACTAGGTTGTACTAGATTAATTTCCTCTACTTGCGAAGGATGAATGGTTGTAAAATTTGGGATTTCATACCTTGAAAGTTCTTCCCCTTGAAACTGATCTGAAATGCAAGAAGTTGTTTGGATATCATGCTTTTGAGAAAGAAAAGACTTGATCTGCTCCTCCTGTACAACTAACTCCCTGATGAGCTTTTCTTCAAACTGTCTCCTTTGTGTCTCCAATTCCTGCTCATGAAGGTAGGCCTGATACTCTAATTCCTACTGCTATGTATCAAGCTCATGTTACCTCCTAAACTCTTCTATCTGCTTTGCGATGTCTGACAATATTCCCTTCATGTTATTCATGTTATTCTTCATATAATCAACCTCTTGAAGTTGATTTTGGACATCTGAATGTTCATCTGAAGGCTGAGCAGGGGAGGGTGGGAGGTAAGCATGTTGAGCATGTTGATACGCCGATGTTGCATGGTTGTTTGGGATAAAACCAGCATCATGATTGACCTAATATGGTTGATAAGAGTGTGGATAGGCAGGACTTTCATGAAACGGAAGTGGGTATACAAGATGACTATGAAAATCTATCATTTCTACTCATATAAACGTTGGAAATTAGAATATTAAGCTTGTAATTGAAACATACCAGCACTGAACTTGTTGAAACCAGTAAATATGCTCAGAGTCACTAGGTATAAATATGTACCTCTGAAAGGTAAAAATATGATGTTGTATATAGCAGGATAGCAGCTTGAAACTCTTAAATTCTCACCCTGAACTATGATTCAGAGTCCCACCGAGTGTGCCAAAAACTATTATCAATTAGATTGCACCCAAACGTTTGAATAATTAAATTTAGCAATTTGTTGAAACATGGGAACTATCTCCAGGCTGTGGGTATTCCTATGGCGAAGATAGACCTCCAAATTCTAGGTTGGTTCCTATATGATGATCAATTAGGTACTTGAATGATTTGTTGGGAAAAGGGAGAGAAACTTAATCTAATACAAAACTGGAAAAGTTGAATTGTGGCGATGCACCTATTTGATTTAAAGAAAGCATATTAATTCACAACTACTCCCTTACAAGCCTATTTTCACAAATCAGACTGAACAATTTAATTGCATAAATGATTTAAAGAAAGGCATGATAATTCATTCTTTATGAAGGAAGAATTTATTTTCACAACTTAAAGATATGAATGTATTATAAGCACAATTTATGACCTGCAACTAAAATCATTTTTCCTTTGTACATGCATTCACAAATGTGACAGAAATTTAAAGGTTTTGATGTAAAACACATTAAATTTTCATCCAAAACATTCATAAAACAAGACAACTGAATCTAAGAAGGCTAATATCTAACTATCAATGACAATAGAAGGAAAACTCTGCAAATGACACTCCAAGATAATCTGTAAAGACTGCTGCAATATCTATTAAATTTAAAAAGTTGAGTTACAAGATAGTCTTCTTTGCTGAAGGCAAAGGCAGAAAAACTAGAACTAGTGTAAAAATAACTAAGTATTACACTTTATACAATAAGCCTCTCAAAGGCACGAAGATGAAACTGGAAGTCAAACTCAGAGTAAAGATGATAACTCCAAGGAAAAATCCGAGCAGAAATAAATATCTTCAAAAGAAGAGCTCAAACTCATGCAAAAATGAGTGTATGACGATCCAAACTCAAGGTTAACTCATAACTAAACTATAGAGCACTCAAACTACACTGAAAATCCCCGAAAAGGTGGGCCTAAGCATGCAAAAACCTCTTTGTTTGTATCAATCCGCCCATTCACATTGGAACTCTATGTCTAAATTAATCATGTGTGAATGATAACCAGCTAACTCAACCTTCCTTCAAAAATAGTTTATTTAAAAAATTATTTAAAAATAATCAATAAAAATTATTTTAATAATGTTAAATAAGCTTTACAAATAATATGGAAGGCTTAAAAATGTTTATTTGATAAAAATATCATATCACTCCTTATATCTCCCGAGCCCATCCCTAACTCAATGCTTTAATAAATATTTTATATTCCTTGGCATATAACTTTATCACCTCCATTTGCATGATTAAGTCACTGACTTCACAATTCAAGACCATGGACAATGAAATGATTTATTTTTGAAAACATAAGGTCAAAATATCCCATCATAAATCATGAAGAAAGCCCATGGAAAGCAAAGAAAAAGGGCGAGTAAATAATGAAACCCTAATCATTCATGATTATTTTTCACTTTGTATTTCTCTAAAGGAGCCTCTGCTGCGCTGCCAATGAGTAGGGTTTGAAACTTGAGATCCCACGTTTTCATGTTGTTTCTGATGATTTCCTATGCATAAAGGGAAAATAAAGAGGTAAGCCTCCATTTTTCTGTCAATGTTTCTTTTATGCTCTTCTATAAATCTGTATTATGGGCAGTAGCCATGAGAGATCTTCACTTTTCCCTCTTAGTTTTCTGATAATAATAGCTCCATTCGAGCCTTGGAGCTCATTCTATGGTAGGTCTTTCTTTGCACTTCCTGTGTTTAATTGGTAACTAAAAAGAACACAGATAATTTTTCATTTATCCCTGCCTATGATAAACTTGCGGCCCTCCATTCTACTTGTTTCATATTGAAGTTTACATAAGATATATCTCTGAGTTTCTATTTTCTTATGCGTAATTAGGTTTGTATAGGCTGTGGCTAGACAGAAGACTTTTCCTCTTTTAGTTTCTCCATGCATAGAAAGAGAAAATGAAAAAAACTCTTCTTACTCTTTGCATATTCTTTTCTTTTAATTCAATGCCTTTGTGTAGCACATGCTCTAATTAAAGTATGGAATTTATCTATAAAGAGTATAATTTCATCACTCTTCTTGATTTCATCCATTAGATTCTTTAACCTTTCCTCAAACTCTCCACGATACTTAGTTCCAGCAACCAGTAGCCCCATATCTAAAGTAATAACCTTTTTCCCCTCAATTGTTTCTAGAACATCTCCAGAAGCTATTCATTGTGCAAGTCCCTCAGAAACAGTTGTTTTTCCTACACTAGGCTCATCAATAAGGCAAGGATTGTTCTTTGTGCGACGCCCCAATATTTGAGTAACTTGTTCAGTTTGTGGCTGCCTTCCAACTACAGGATCGAGCTTTCCCTCCTCAGCAAGTTTTGTCAAATTGGTTCCATATTCCTCAAGAGTAGGCATCTTGTTGTTGGTTCATATTGTCATTGTGTATTAGGAATGATTCCTTTCTTTTGTTATGTTGTATTAATAAACAGTAACTTTCCCTACCAACTTTAATTTGAAGTGAATGATTTCATTGGTCCTGGACTATCTTTGTGCTTTGCTCATTACTTGGTAGTTACTTATCCTCTATTATTGCAATGCTCTCATAATTGTCATAATCATTGATGACAATGATCTTGCAAACAATGTATTGTATCTTAATGCTTTTTTCAAAACATAATAGTTGTGCTCTGTCTTGCTATCATATTCTGTTGTAGTAAATGCTTGATAGTTGATTATGCATTTATTGTTACTCCTTTTCCATTTCAGCTATTATATATGATTGATTTGTGGGGCAGTATGTATGCCTACCCACTGTCATCCTTTTACAATGAATATCATCTGCTGCTCTCATATTTGTAAACTCATATACTACCTGGTGCATCTCTTATTGATGAACTGTTTTCATATAATGCACACCTATTTCTTTGGAGTCTCTTATAGACCATGAATGTATTTTTTAAAAGTTATCAGAAACATATTAAAGGCCTTTCAGTTTTGTTTTACCCTTCAATGTAAAGGGCTCCATACTTTATTGAAATGCAATGCGAAAATAAAGTAGAGCTGAAGTTGAGACAAAATAAATTGAATTTTTGCTCATCCAACATGTTTCCTTTTATATTGTTCTTCCAAATTTGCTAATTGAAACAATTGGGAATAGAAAATAGTAATGATAGCCATATTATGATTTTGTTGATGTTTCTCTTGATGCTTTAATATGAAAATTCCTTACTTGCATATGTGGTTGTCCTCCATGATGATGATGCTTAAAGTTGTATTTAGTTTGAAACTCATAATCATGCACCTCTTGCACCATGTAACACATAGGACTGTTTGTTGTGAATGAAACTCTTACAACACCATAATTGTAGCAGATCTCATTAATGATTTAAGATTGCATCTTTGTCAGCTGTATTCAATGTTATTGAGCAAAGGAAGAATGTAGATGTTCTCTATTGAATTTTCACCATGATATGGCTTGAAAGCTGCTACTTTAAGTTTCTTTGAGTTTCTTTCATGATAGTAGTCTTATTTCATGACTGTAATTGATATCAATGACTCTCATGTATGAATAAATGAGAGGTGTCCTGCTGATATGCCAGGCTCTACCCTTGTGGGAGCTCATTTTGCTCCACATATCTGATGAAAATGATCATGAACATGATGAACCTATTCCTACACATTGAAACAAATAAGTTAGTAAAATAATCAAAGCTGAAAGCTTCCATTGAATTTTGTGTTCCTTGACTATCAACCTTTGTAACTCAATCATCTGGTGAATGCATGTTTGAATGAATATTACAGTCTTATTGGTAGCGTAGGCATGAAGTAGAATGTAATTATCATTTCTTAGAGTAAAACTCTAACACCATTCTTTCTACAATCTTGCAGGTTCATGGAGCATGGAAACAAGACTGCTGCAGCTTGGAGACGCAACAACTGAAGACAACAAGCAAAACGGTTCATCATCACAGGAAATGATGAATTGCATCCCTCCTTTCTGTTTGCATTACCTTTAGTAGTGTAATATTTCATCTAAGTTTGTATTCATCATTTGATTGAGACAATCAAATTCAGTTACTCCCGCGGCTTGTGCAGGATTTTAGTTTTTACAAAACGAATAAAAAACATTATTATGCAAATTTCCAATTTTTTTGTTTCAAATACTCGCACAATAAAATTGTAATTCAGATGTAATATGATTTTATGATGAACAATGAATACTTTAGCAAAAAAATTTAAAAAATTTATGTACCTATCAATGATGAATTCAATTCAGCTCTACCTGTTTGAGCTCATAGTGAAAAATAGGTAACAATTATGTTATATATATGCATGTTCGATATACTCTTTATTCGTAGGTTGACAGGTACAGGACATTGACTCCACCTGGTTTCACAAGGTTGAGCGTGTCCATTGGCCAATGGTTTTGTTGATTGGGAGATAGTAAAAGGGTTCCCTTGTCAAACCACAACCTTGTCATAGTGTGTCATGAGTTTGTGTCTTGTTGGTTGCCGAGTCATGTCGTTCTTGATGTTTTGATAATTTATTATCAGTGGGAAGTATATGTGAAAATTAATGATTGTATTTCTTAAATGTTATTTATTTATTTTAGAGTAAAGTTGTTAAAAACTTTTAATTTAATTTAATTAACTAAATTTAATTTATTTGGTAAAGTAATTTAATCTTTGTGATTAAATTTATTTATTAAGTAAATGATTTAATTAAATAAATTTAGTTGGTGAGTAAATTAATTAATTAATTAAATTATAGTTATTGATTAAATAAATTAAATAGTTTAAGTTGTTTTGGAAAAATGCATAAATTAAAAGATTTAAATTTAATTGAAATGGAATTTTGTTTTAAATCATTTAAAAGGAAAAATATCTTGTAAATACATGAGAAAATATCTATAGTGGTTTAAAAAAAAAAAAAAAGTTTGACTTTAAAATCATGGCAACCCTCTTTAAGAGGACAACTTTTGTGCTTTGGTTTGGGGGGGATAAAGAAATAATAATGAGGGAGATTGGAAAGAGGCTCAAGCAAAGTTGAGGCACCCAGATTTGGAAAAGAATACAAAATACAGAGAGAGGTTAGAGGAGCATGAAGAGAGGGAGGCAGAGAAGAATGGATGGCCCTGCAAGTGCAAAAGAGGAGAATGGAGTGAGGGAAGAAAAAACGCTGAAGGAAATGGGGTTTCATCAACTGTAATGGTGACAAAGAATTGCATGAGGCAGTTATGATGAAAAGCTAGAAACAAAAGGCAGAAGGAAATTGGGCATAGAAGGGGAAGTACGCAGTATGGACATGAAACAGAGAGTGAGGAAGAAAGAATTGCGCAGGAAGAAAAGAAGGTAAATAATTGCAAAGAAAGAGCATAGAGATCACAGGAAATAGAGGAGAAAACTTTATGGAAATGGATCAACATGAATAAAATATACTGGTGGGAGAAGGCAGTAAATTCAGGTAAAAGAAACAAGAGGAAGGAAATGTAGAGGAAGGCAAGGAACAGACGGATATGGAGGCAAGGAGTTGTAGAAACTCTTAGGAAAATGCAATTGGTAGGTTTAGAACCAAATTCCACAACTGATGTGCATATTGTTCCGATCTGTGTCGTAATGAGAGCCCTTCAACTGGTGATGGAATCCCCACCGAAGCTTAAAGCAGAGAGGAATTTATCATATGCGTGGGAGAAAGACAAGAGGAGAGTGTGAATAGGAGGGAAGCAAGCTGTAAGGATGTTTTGGGTAGTGGGAGAAGAGGGAGAAAAAGCAACGTGAGGAGAAAAATGAGAGCTCAAATTCACCAACGCAAGGGCAGAGGCAGGGGCAACTAGGCGTCAGTTATAGATGAGTCATTCTTTATTCCTATGCTTAGTATTTTATTAATAATTTTTCCTTAATGTGTAGCATCAAAACTTCATTACTTTAGAGATAAGCAATGTGTCAAATAAACCTAAGTCGAATTGTAAAAATTTGGGTTACAAGAAAAACTAAAAGGATTATTGGATAGTCATCAATTAAATTTCTACCTTTGATGTTTTGGTAAACATAGGCAAAAGTAGTTAAAATATTATTGAAGGATATATTTTAACATCTATATGGGAATATGTTTGTTATTAATAATCAAGGATTTTAGTTGATAAAGGATGAGTTGATATTCCATCTTTAGAATATGATTGATTATTATTGAACTTCAAATAATGTTGTACCCTTTAATAGTCAACATGTATAAGAAATTGGGAATTATTCTTTGTTGTAGTTAAAAATTATTAATTCAAGGTTATTTGTGTTATGTGCAAAAGTTGAATAATCAATAAATTGAATAGTATATCATCTCATTCTTAATTAGGATTTAATTTTATTACCAAGTGCAAGAATGATGCAAATTATGGTAACCTTGTTCATATATATATACCACAATATAGAATGATATTAAATAAAGTAAAAACCATTCTTTATAAGTATTTGGGGAAACCAAGATTCTTTATAAGTATTTGGGGAAACCAAGATCTAGAGGTAACTAATATCTTGTAGGGTGCTCAAGATCTCGAATGTTAGAATAGTTGTTATGCGAAAGGCAGGATTATGAGAAACTCATAATCAAGGAATTTTATTTAGTTATTGGATGATTATTTGAATAACCAAGTGTGGAATTTTTGATAACAATGGTGGGAGATAAAATAGGATCTTACCCTTGAATTCGTTATATGACTATGTTGAGTCTCCAAGTGAAACATGATGGCAAGGAAGTCTAGGTCAACTCTTTAGGTACATGATAACCTTATAATAATATGAATTGGGAATCGGATATAATTAATATGAGCCTTGGCTCTTGATTGTGTAATATCGTAAGGATCCCTTCATTTCGTGGCCATACCACCACACTTTATTAAACATATCTTTAGTGTTGAAACTCAGTGCTTTTGGTAATCTGTTGATACCATGGTAAATGCTTACATGACCACAACCTCTTCAATATAATAACCTTGATACGAGAATTATTATATGAACAAATGAAGGATATTAGAGCTATATTGAACCTCAATATTATCAAATGTAAATCCTTCAATTGGGGTTGTATATATTGTTTGTCAACCTGTTTTGAATTCCTTGGGTAGTGCATGGTGCGTTGTCAGTATTTTACCTGGTTTCCACGAACGGGGATGATCTGTGCCCCTTTGGAAGGAGTGGATTATATGTTTTGTTGCCTACAATTGTTTGGAGTGACTTTCATTATATGTTGCCTCCTAGAGTTGGAGTGATTGTTTATCTAGTTTGTATGCACTTTGGAACCCTTGGTGATTGGTTTTGTTTGGTATGTTGTCAAGTAGAAGAGTGGCTTCTATTAGGTGCTAGAGCCCAAAGAGGTAAAATGGATAACCTTCAGAGGTGGTTTAATCAAGTTATAACTAAAACAATGAACTTAGAAGTTAGGTAGTATTTCACACTAATCAAGATAATTTAGCCTCACTCATAGACACAAGTGCTAGTATAGGCTTGGGATGAGTGGGAAGGCCTGGAATGGCAAGGTCATCTATCTTTTCTTTGCGAGAGGTATTTGATTCCGCATGAGTGAGTATGGGTGTCGGGATTCGGTTGAGGCCACCAGGATAACCCATAGTGGGGGCCAGAGCCTATGAAGATTCCCAAAGGATATCCTATGTCGAGCTATGTGATGACACTATTTCTACGACAATAGTTGGTATTTGGTCTTCTTAACATACTCGATCTATTTTATTTTTGGAAGCAATGTGACTTATGTCAGTGATGTTAAAGTTGTACTTGTGTTATTCGTATGGGTGTATGGTTCATGTGATTGGTTGTGTCAGTGTGAGTTAGTCTTTATCTAGAGGTTGATGGTCTTGTATAGGATTCCTTATTACTATCTCCTAGCATGGGGTGTGAGCCTTTGGGTATCACATGGTTGGGTGGAACGCGCACCTTAATCCATTGGGTTTTCTTCTTGTTCGTATGGACGTGATTTCCTATTGGAGAGATCGTGAGATCCAGTTTCTTTTTATGCTTTATTCATTTCAGTTGTTATTGTAATTTATTACCCCTCATTTGTTATCGAGGTGGAAGATGTATTATGTAATCATGCTTATTGGAGTTACCTCATTTGGGGAATGAGAGTTGTAATCTTATTGTTAAATGATTGTTATTTGAAATCATGTGGTATCTCCTATTCTTTGATGTAATTTATCATGTATGGAATGTATGTGTATTTAATTTGTTAAGTAATTAAACGTTATGGTTTCAATTCATGTTTCTTGTTTGGATTTTAAGTAAACTCAATCTCGTGACCCTAGAGGTTTTTGGCAATGGGTAGTGAACTTGCATGTTAATTGTACTTAAACAAAAAAAAATAGTACATTTGAGTAGTTAATTGCAACTTTCTCTAGGGTTGCGTGGTGGGGCATTACATGAACATAAAGCCTTCAATCAACACATACTTAATGCTTTGGATTTGGTAATATATTTTTTTGTGCACTGGGAGATTGGATGGATATTTGTGGTCTGCATGAATCTTGTCCGCTCATCCACCCAGGACTTATCTTCCTTGAATTGGTTCGTGAAGACATGATCAGTCTCTTTAGCTCTTGCCTTGGGGTTGAGTTCTTCAGTGAGATACTCACACATGCCTCTTCCTTTGACTAGCTTTGTGGGTCAGATATCAACATCATATTCTAGGATCTTGGTGATCCAATTGGCCCTTTTTTGGTGATCTCTCACTTTGTGATATACTCCCTCATGCTAGGATGAGCGACGAGGACTGTAATCTTGCTGGAAGAAACCAAGTGTCAAATTTTTTTAAGACTCGACTATTGTAAAGGCCTATTTCTCTACAAAATTGTATTTGGTTTCATACCCCTTTAAAGTCCTTGAATTGAAAGAGATGGGGTGTTCTCTACTTCCCTCCTCATCCTTTTGTGCAAGCACAGAGGCTATGCTATGTTCACTACTATAGATATACAATAAAAAGGCCTTTGAAAAGTTTGTGTTGGCTAACACTAAGGCTATAGAAATTGCTACCTTTATCTTCTCGAAGGAAATTTTTCCTTCCTAAGTCCACTTGATAGCTAGGCTTTTCTTCAACATTAGTGTAATAGGTCTCGTAATGCCTATAAAATCAGAGATGAACCTGCTAACAAATTTGATCTCTCCTAAGAAATATTTCAATGCCTTTTGGTTGACTGGTAGCGGTAGTTCTGTTATAGCTTTCACCCTCTCAGAGTTGATGGCTATCCCTTCCTTGGAGACCACGAAGTCAAGCAACTTTCCTTGTGGCACCCCAAATACATATTTTTTGGGATTCAAGGAAATCCTAAATTGTTGAAACCTTTGAAAGACCTTTTCCAAGTGATCAAATGGTCACCCTTAGATTTAAAAAATATGGTCAAGTCATCCAAATAGATAAGGATGATCTTATTAATCAAATCCTTGAATGTGACGTCCATCGCGTGCTGAAAAGTGGCACCTGCATTTAAGAGGCCGAAAGGAATCTTTGCATATTTGAATGTTCCCCATTTAGTGGTGAATGCCATTTTTTGCCAATCTTCTTTCAAATAGACTTGGTTATAACCTGAAAATTCATTGAGTAACGAGAACATTTTTTACCTTGCCATAGTTTATAAGATCTATTCCATTGAAGTTAGAGGGTAATGATCTTTTAAAGAGGCTTTGTTTAGGTCTCAAAAATCCACACATAGTTGGATATCACCATTCTTCTTCTGGATGGGGACCACATTAGACACCCAAGTAGAGTGCTTAATCAGGTATATGATCCTTGACTCAATTAACCTTGTGAGTTCTTGTGCCATTAATGCTTCCACCTTCAGGTTAATTGGCCTTTTCTTTTGTTAGATTGGCTTGGACCCCTCGAACAGGTCAATGGTGTGTTGAATTATGTTTAGATCATAGCCTTTTAGATCATCATAAGTCTAGGCTATAACCTCATCATATTTGGTGCATAAGGATCTTAACCTTTCCTCATCTTTCTATGGAATGTTCCTCCCTACTTTGAGCTTCCTTCCATTTCTGACATTGAGGTCTTCATAGTATTCCTTGTCGGCTATGAACCTCTATTTATTGTTTCTTGCATATTCACAGTCAAAGAAGTTCTCTAGACTGATTAGGCCTCACATGAGCTTATTGATTTTGAGTTGGATTATTTTCTCCTCTCCAACCACTTTGGATTTGAGTTGCACTTTATCAAAAAATTCCCTTGACTGTCATAGGAAAACAACAATTTGGGCATCATCTTCGAAGACCTACCAGTTTTGATCATTGTTGAGAATAGACAGTCGAACAATGACTCATACTGCGTGTTGAATTTTGACTGAGTCAGAGGCTAGATCAAACTACGAGCTGATTGAATCCATTCTATCCAAGGTAGTGTTCTAGGATCTCAGACTAACCTAGATGTTGAAATATTTAAACCCTTCGATCAAATACCACACCCTGTATCGATAGGACCATATTCTTACATTCATCATAGGTACCTATCCTCAGAATTTCTTCACAACTAGCTTGAAATCTTTAAACACTTGTATCTCTAATGCTCATTTGTTCTGCTAGAATTAGGCCATGAACTATTCCTTCGTACTGTGCATCGTTGTTCGTACATGGAAACTGAAAAATGGAAATCTTTGAGAGTCTTCGACCTAACTAGAGATACAAGGTGGATCCCAACTCCAAATTCAGTATTGCATTTGGTACCATCAAAGTGTAAGGTCCATAAGCCATCAATAACAGATCTTACTACATTATCCTTGACCAATTTAAGGAGGGCTTGATCTTTGTCAAAGATTACATACGTGGCTAGTCCAGTGGTGTGGAAGTTAATGAAAGGATTAGAATCAATAAACTGGCTCATTAGGACTTCCTCTTGTAGGATTTGATCACTTGTCACCACTTCATCCTCCAACATTTCTACACAGTACATCTCTTTCTTGGAAATGGAAGTGTGTGTAGCTTTGAAGCTCCTCACCGCATTTTTTGTGATGTTTTCGAGATGCAAAGGTTTAGACATAATTTTCATTTTTGATCCATGTTTAGTCCTTAATATTAGGTGGGACCAGTCAAGAGACAGGTATCCACCTACCTTTTCTATGAAATATCTTTATGGGAACATTTTGAAAATGGGAGGAATATCGATTATGACCACCTAGTCTATCATATTGTTGTGTAATAGTTTATCCCCTACAATAAGAGTTAAGAAGAAAGGGGTGGGTTTTTTCTTACATACCTCTTTCTCATTTTTTTTGTCTCCCATATTCATATATATTGTGGCCCTTGAAGATTGAGGATCCAACCTAGGCCTTTTTCCTTTATCTTGGTTGTGTGGCGGGGCTAGATCTAGTAGCAAATCTTGCTCCTCTTTACTCAACACATCCACCCACAGTAAGGTCTTCTACTCTAGAATGGATAAAACATCCCACAATGATACATTGGTGAGATCCCTCTTTAATTGCTCTACAACATTGAGTGCTTCAATTGGTGGCACCTTTGGTTTGAACATGAGTGTCTCCTTTACCTTAAGAAGTGGTTGGTCTATCGTAGGTGGACTGAGGACCTTATCCGTAACTTTTGGTTTCAATTGTGGTATTTTCAATGGAGGTTACTATGGTTGTTGAGTTTTTGGTGCCTACGACATGTATGGAACATACTCCTTAGTGAACCTTCTCTTGGATTGGGTATTATAGTCTAACTGTATTTGTGGTGCCCTTGATATTAGAACTTCATTTGTTAGCATTGAATCTTCTCCCTCCATCCAAGAAAAAAATGCTTCGTCAAGGGAGATATCTGCTTCTTGCTCCAAAGACATCCCTTGCATCTGAGCACTAAATTTAGCATTTTCAATCTCAGGGGACGGATAACTTTTGGCATTTGGAGGAATTCCTTGACTTCTTTGTTTCACCATCTTCTGTTGAATATTTCCCCTTGGAAAATTTTGGGGCATGTGGGCATCATTGATGGGAAGAACCATGCGTTTATGTCTTTTGTGAGGTTATTCTGGCCCAAGACTAAGTCCTTGCTTGTACTGAACCTGACTATCTGTAATGGAGTGATTACAGGGACTATTTGGCTTGACACCTATGGTTGGTTGCCTCTTCTTGAGGCTCCCTGATACGTACTATGTTGGAAGGGTGGTCTTTCTCTTTGATAGTTTTGCGTGGGGGATTTGGAGGTGTAACATGCTGGTGCTTGAAAAATGATGAGCTCATTGGAAAAAATTCTTATTAGATTTTTCATGTCATTTACATCCACAACTAGTGAAGAAGAGATCGATGTGCTTGGTTGTGCATTCAAATACATATACATTGAAGGAAATGGTGCATTTGATGTGCTAGGAAGTGAAGCAGATATACTGGGGGCTACTTCCTCTTACATTTTTCTGGAGATTTTAGTGAACATTGGCATCGATGATCGTGGCAAAAGCTTCCTAATGTCAATCAAACTATTCTATGCTCTAACCGCTAGATCATATGTGTTGGGTAGAGTATCGCCTCTAAGCGACTATACCATAACTGTGATGTCTGAATTGAAAGCTTTCAGGTAGAACATGAATGCCATGGCCATTGGAGGTTTGGCTATCATGGGGATCATTTGCCAAGTTTTATGGAACCTAGTATTGAAACATGTCATAGCCTCTTATAGAGTTCTCTTGATCATTATCAACTATTGCAACAAGGATGAGAGATCTCCTTTCTCTGAAAAGTGCTCAAAGATATTTTCTCTGAGTTCATCCCAAGAGTGGATAGAATTGGAAGCTAAGAATCTGTACCAATCTTGAGCCTTCCTCCTAAAGGATGTGGCTAATAATCTGAGGGTGATATTTTTCTCTATGATTTTGTGAACCCTACAAACATCTACGATATCCTAGAGATGTTCGGAAGGCATTTTGAAATCCTCCTCGATAAAATTTTAGACTACTTTGAGGGCATTAGTAGGGATATAGGACCATGCATCTAGAGGGGTGGGAGGACAAGCAGACAACCATTGTCCTAGGTCACAAATTTTCTTAGATTTCCTTGGAGAGCCATAGCGAATAAACCTCTATGGACCCAATAAACAGGTATTCTAGTTTGGAATGTTCGGCCATGTGGAGGGGTTGATAGGGCTTTGGATTATAGACTAGCACTCTTAACACTATTGCTTCTAATAGGTGATATAGAACCTAGAATTCATCTCCTTTGAGGAACCGAAGAAGGAAATTAAGAATATTGGAAGTTACCTCTAGAAGATGCCCTAGTTTGGACCTTGGGCCTGAGTTTACCAGCTTCTCTTGTTTATCTGATTCAAATTCCTCTTTAAGTCTGGGTATTAGATGTTGTGAAAGATCTTGGTCCCACTAGGAATGCCAGAAAAATAACTATTGATCATTAAATCTTGTGCTTATGTGAATAGCTTTATGGGAAATTCAATGAATGGGGACCTTTTTTGTGCTTCACTGAATAACCTCTACGATTTTTAAAGAAATTGACTCTTCCTTTGTGTTTGGGGAAAAGGAGAAGAAATGCAAGAATAAAACCTAACTAAGGTGATGCACTGAAAGCTTTTAGAACATTTCAAAACCCTTAACAGGTTATTATTTTTGATGAAATGAACATAGAATTGACATAGACCCTTCATTGTTGAAAGGAGAATGAGTGACTAAGGCCTATGAGGGCACAAAGAAATCATTGAAATCCTCCTATGGGAAGCACCCATTAAGGTTCGACAAAAATAGGGAACCCAACCTCAAAAAAGATGTTTCATATCCTTATAGAACTATGTTACCTTAATAACATAATATGAAATCCAACATAATTTCAACAAGAAAATGAAATAGTACCATAACATGTTTCAATTCACAAGAGTTTAAGTTAGAAGAACATAAAAGCTAATAATTGAGAATCAATTATCAGGAATGTATGTGGAAATAAAGAGACACAAAGCATTCAACATATATGGAATAGAGAATAAAATATAAAATAAAGGTCGCATGTGCACAATCTAATACAAATTTTCTTCTTCTATTGCTTGATTTTGTAGAATAACAAAAATGCTAAGGTTAGATAACAAATCCAAATAGTTTCCTTGACATTTATTACAAAAGAGTAATAAGAACTCTATAAGAAATCTTCTACACTCTATTCTATCCACTACTGCTGCTACTATTTATACTAATGATAATCCCCTTTGAGAGGCTACCAAAAATTCCTTTTTATAAGACAAGGGAAGAATACAAGCATCAATCACTCTCTACCGCCAAAGATAAAACCCTAACAGGTGTCATCACAAGATAGCCTCAAAATCCGATCAAAAATTAGATCTGATATGATAATAAAAATTGAGTTGCTTCAATAATGGCGATGGATGCAATAACTCAATCAATTGAATGTCACAAAGTCTTCATGCATATCTCCTACTATAAGGAAGATACAAGTTGTAAATGAGAGTGACTAAATCTGATTTGATCCGTTGCAGGTAGTAATGGTGTCATCAAAAAGGAAGCTCACCCTTGAAGCTATGAAGGAACAAAACACCTTGCCACTTGGCAGTGTCTGCAAGGATATCATTGTCGATAGTGAAGAAAACCCACCTAACAAAAGATGGGAAATGTGGCATGCTGGCAGGCATTCTTCAAAAATTGAGAGAGAGGCCTATGGAAAATCCCCACAAGGTGGCCACATGTCCTACTTCGGGTCCAAAAAGAAGGCGATATTTCAAAAGGTTGTGCAGCCACTATGTGACACCATTGCACACCTTTTGACCGAACTTACCCCACGACTTCCAAAAAGATTTTCCAATGTGACACATGGTGAGGCAAATACAAAATCTGAAAAGATAAAAATCATTGGATTCGAAAGCACAAAATGAACAAAAATAAACATACTTAAGAGCAAAAAATGCTCCACACATAACAAATAGGGTTAAAATTTTGGTTTGAGTTAGGATTAGAATTTAGCTAGGGATTAGGGTCGGAATTAGGATAAAGGTTAGGGTTATAATTAGGGAACTCGACTTAGGATTCAATTAGGGTTCTAGTTAAATGATTCATTTAGGGTTAGAGTTCAATTAGGGTTTAGGTCAGGTGAGGGTTAGATTCTATTAAGGCTAGGGTTATAGTTCAATTAGGGTTAGGATTAGGATTCAATTAGGGTTATGGTTTAATTAGGGTTAGGATTCTAAGATAAAGCTTGAGGTCACAATTAGGTTTAGGGCTAGGGTTAGGTTTAGGGTTAGGGTTAGAGGACTAGGGTAAGGGGTCAATCAGGTTTAGGGTTTAATTAAGGTTATGGTTCAATTAGGGTTAGGATTCAAATATCGGTTTAAGGTTAGGGTTAGAGTTAGTGTTCAACTAGGATTAGGGTTAGAGTAAGTGTTACCCTAGGGTTCTGGGGTAATTATATGTTTTAGGTTCAATTAGGGTTGAATTATAGGTAGGATTAAGGTTAAGTTAGGGTTAGGACTCAATTAGTGTTTAATTGGGGTTAGGGTTAAGGTTAGGGTTATAGGATAAATCTTGGGGTCAAGGTTAGGATTAGTGCATGTTAAGGTTTAGGGTTAGAGTTAGGGTTCAATTAGGAATGTGGTTAGAGCTAAGGTTAGGTTAGGTTATCTTAGGGTTCAATTAAGGTCAAGGTTAGGGTTAGAGTTTAATTAAGGTTATAGCTAGAACTAAAGTTCCCATTAGAATTAGTGTTTTTTATAGAATTTGGATTATGAATAGGGTTAGAATTAGAATTATGATTATAATTAGGGTTAGATTTAGAATTAAAATTAAGGTTAGGTTTCAATTAGCGTTAATATTCAATTACTATTGGTGTTATAGTTTATTTAGGGTTAGAGTTCAATTAGGGTTCAAGTAGGCTAGGTTTAGGGTTTAATTAGGGTTAGGGTCAAGATTATGGTTCAATTATGGTTAGGGTTAAGGTTAGGTTAGGATTAGGGTTATGATTCAATTTGGGTAGGGTTAGGTTTGGAATTAGGTTGGGATTAATGTTAAATTAGGGATAGGTTTGGGGTAAGAGTTGGGGTTCTAGGATAAAATTGGGGGTCAAGGTCAGGGCTAGGGTTAGGCTGGTTGAAAATGGTTTAACTTGATTATGATGTTTGAGTCTTAATAAGGAACTATGGTATTTACAAACACCTTTGGCCTAAATATGTTGAATCATGACAACCATGTTCTCCTTAGTCTAACCATTAGATAGACCAATTAAACAACCAAGGGAAAATGATTGTGGAGAAAAGGAAAGTGTGGAAATGAGCCTAGGATGATGTATGCTAATATATGATGTGATAATGGTACTATATTTCCTTGAATGTTCTTTGATCATTCCTTTATCTATAGATTCCAAGAGATATAGTCTGGTTTAAATGATTGATTGAATATCGTTAAATATAAAAATTAACACATAACTCAATATAAAAGGTGTGCTAGGTCAACTCACAATTGCTAGTGGTCAAAAAGGTGTGAATTTTAATTTAAGTTATAAAAAATTGAGGTTCAAATCCATAACTATATAAATGACCCTAGTAAATTCTACATCTACAAATTGATCTAATGTGATGGATAGGGAAGCTTAGGATTGAGACCAATTTCAATGAATGAACTTGATAAATGGATCAAGATAAAGTGATGCTATGAAATAAATTCATGTAAGAATATACCACGTCTAGAATTAATGTTGTGTTAAAGACATTATAATCAAGAAGACTCAAATGATTGGTCATAAGTATGCAATTTTCCCCAAATTCTATATAATAAGTATTGAGTTTGTGAACATTAATTGTGCTTCCCCTAACTTAATCAAGGATAATTTAATGAGAGAACACAAGTGTCCAATGGAATAAATAAGGGTCAAATATCATAATATCAAATTTTATTTTAATAAATTAAATACAATAAAATGATGTGCATAGAACTAGAATTTAAGAAGGAACATTTGTAGCGATGAAGGCTTACAAATTTGATTCACCATACAATGGGAAATAAATTGTCATAGAGTGTATATTTTGTCCTTATATTCTTTGCAAGTTAATTTTACTAGAAAATGTTTATTTTAATCCTTGCATAATGTTTGCAATATAAAATTAATATTGATTTGTGGTGCATGTAAGGAATCTAGGGATGCATGTATCATATGGGTTAGACATTCTTTGGAAAACTTTCTATGCCATATGTAATATTGGTATAAATATTTAATAATAGATAAAATTAGTACCAAAAGGAAAAAACTAAACACCAAAAGAGAGGGGACACAAATTTGTAAGTTTACAATATTAGGCACACAATTTTTGTAATACAATTGTAATTTTCACCCCTTGACCACTAAAATATCTTTTCATTTCACATAAACTAACAACTTAATCAGCCAAGTATCTATGATCTAAACTGGAAGTGTTGATGTAAAAAAAAATTCATTCACCATGGTGATGGAAAATAAACATCACCAATTATATGCTTACACTCAAAAGTGCTAAGCTCATATAATTAGGGGAATCCCTAGACCTAGGCCTAAACCTCAAGGTTCATGATGAACCTACCTACACATCCCCTTGTGCTAAATTAGAGGCTTCATATTTTTCCCAACAATATTAGAGGAAGTTCATTCTCTCCTCTTGTATGAGATATCTAATCTCGCCTCTAAACCATGACTATGTATTAAGCATAAGCTATGAACTTAGTAAATTATAATATAATGATAATAATATTCCATCAAGTGTTGGTTTCATACCAAAAATTACTAATCCTTAATGTATAAACATGCAAAAATACATAGGGGTTATATCATACCTGACACAGTCAAGACCGAAGGACCTTGTCAAGTCATCACAATCTCGCAGCCAACATAGACCACACACACACAAAGATTGACACAACACAAGTCAACAACTCTCTTTTATTCATTTATTTGAAATATATTTTGAATATATACATAGATACTCAATTACAGAGCAACATTATGTTCTACATCTATACTCTCTCTTTATTTCTCATTCTAGTCGGCTCTCCCTTCTTACCAACCTCTCCTACTATGATGACTCTGCCACCTCCTCTTCTCTGCAAGCTCCTAGCTGCTCGTCACCACCTATCTCCTGTGGTTGTCTCTTCCCAGTCTCGGGCTATTTTTTTATATTGTATTCCTTCATGTCGGCCTAGTTGTTCATCCCTCTTGTGTCATAGTATGACCATTCAATTACCTTGCTATTAGTAGCTTCCCATCATCGACCAAAAAAAGGATTCCACAACAACGACGTGGAGTACATCGAATATCGCTTTTCCAAGTGTCATAATCACATTCTCCATCCACTATCATTGACCAACACACCAATTGTACTGCTAATGTTATCAAGTCCAACATCACCTTATTGGTGAGACTACTAATCATCTCCCACTGATATGAAGGATTCTTGCCGATAGATATGCATACCACCAACTCAAAGAGGTATCGGTCTATCAGGGAGACTCGTCAACACCTCTTACCAATACACAAGTGTCTTATTGATGTTCACCATACACTCTATCCACCGTTCCATCAAAGCATCATTGAGACATCCTAGAAGGTCTTGCCGATGAAAATCACTCCCACCAATCCTTCATATTTTCCACGTCATCACTCACACTCTGATCACCCTATCACCAATCATCAGTTTTCATACACGTCATTGAATTCCACCCTGTCGGTCACCTCTCAGTCAGTCCCACCATGGTCATCTTCCTTGTTATGATCATATCACTGGGAACTTAATGCATCTAACACCGATCGACCATGTCTTGTCGATCATTGTTTGTCGGCTCCTCATAGGGACTTCCTCCAAAGTCACACCAAAACACTCCATTCATGCCAATATCGCCCCGTCACTAGGACAAAGATGGATGTCCTGCTGAAACTACACACTCATGCTGATGAACCTGTTACACTCCATCGCCATTGGGTCATTGCTAGGACACAAAACATGGTCCCACTAAAATCCAAATCTCATGCCAATGTAACCCCACTCTACCAACACGATTGTTTTTTTTCCTAAACGAGTAGACATCTCTTGCCAATAAGCCAAATTTCTGCCTACAAGGGAGTAATGCTAACCAAAGGGGGTTGGACCATGATGCTCCTGCATAAGACTCCCTAGGTGATTAAAATCATGTGCTCATACACGTTGCATCCATAATGCCATCTTCCAATTCCACCTTCTTTTTCCTCACTTTCCAGCACCTTGCCAGAACATTCACCATCATCTGCCAACAACTCTACACTCCATTCTTTTCTCCTCTCATGGAATCATGTCCACATCGTCTGACCTCCTTCCCCAAGTACTCTTTACTCTTCTCTCTTTCATGGGTTCAAATCCATCTCTAACTGATCACCTACACCAAATTTCTCCTATCATATCTCCTACATATTCCACCTATAGGTAGGCATCTCTACACCATTCTACCACATCTACACATTCCATAATTTCCTCTACCATGCTACTCACCACATTAGGTACATGTGCTTCAAACTAAATATCACAAAAATCATAAACAATAGAGTTTACCTCATACTCCTTCACTGCTCCATCATCACCAAGTGTACCATTTTTCTTTACTCCAGCATCGTCGAGTGCAACATTCTTCACTACTATAATAAACAATTGTTTAGTCTTTTGTATCTCTTCAAGCAACCTTGATCCTCATTGAACACTAGACCATCATGCAACATCAAATCTTCTTCTTTACTAGCTACTTCTCCTTCAAAGAATCTTTTGATTCTTCTCATCTCCTCCTTCAGCTGGAGATCATTCTTTCCAACTTCTCCATCAAACATAGGGCTCCCAGAGTTTATTGTATGCACCTTTTCATCTCTCTTTTTTTCTTTTATAGTTGTACTCACAATCACATCCTTTGTTCTTTCAATAACCTTCACCTCTGATGCAACCCTCTATAATCTGAACATTGCCTCTATTTTCACAATCTCTTCTACAAACACTAAATCTTCCTCATCAGGCCCCTTATCAAACATAAGACCTCCACTAATGTCTACACTTTCCTTTTTCCCTTTTTCAACTCCTTCAATTGCTACTGCAACAGATTCTCCATCTTCATTCCTTTCTACCATGCCTTCTTCATGGCATGCTTCTATTGTACCCTCCTTGTTCTTTCCTGCAACCAAAATATCATTAGCAAAATAATATTTTTCCAAGGCATCCATTCTTGCCTCAAACTTTTTCAACTCTTCATAGAGCTTTTGGTTCTTCACTTCCTTCCAATACTCTTCCCAAAATGGGATTATCACTGGTCTCCTCATGACCCTTCTTGTCTTCTTACCTGAAGACATCTTCAAGAACTTGCAAGTTCCTCTGTAGTTGCAAGTCTCCTCACACCTACAACAAACTCCTCTAGAACTCAAATCCTCTGTAACTATCCTCTACCCAAAAAATATTTTGGAAGATGCTTCCTCTACCCACCTTCTCTTAGTGGAGGAACTCTACACCTTCGACCCAGCTTTATCTCCGTTGGAGGATAGTAGTTACAGACCCTTTTTCATGCCTGCAATAAACATACTTTCCACAACTCTTCTCAACTCTTCACTCATAGGTCTCATGGCTTCAAACCACACTCACAGGTCCTACTACAACTGCCACATGTTTGATGCTCTATTATAGACTCAGGACAACCAACTCTGATATCATTTGATGCAATTGAGACCAGAGGACCTTGTCAGGTCATCACAATCTCACAGCCAACATAGACCACACACACACATAGATTGACACAACGCAGGTCAACAACTCTCTTTTATCCATTTATTCAAAATTTATTCTGAATACATACAGAGACACTCAATTACAAAGCAACATTTTGTTCTACATCACACTGCACTCTATACTCTCTCTTCGTTTCTCGTTTTGGTCAGCTTTTCCTTCTTACCAACCTCTCCTATGATGATGACTCTGCCACCTCCTCTTCTCTGTGAACTCCTAGTTGCTTGTCACCACCTCTTTCTTGTGGCTATCTCTTCCCAATCTCAGACTATCTTTTCATATTGTATTCCTTCATGTCGACCTGGTCGTTCATCCCTCCTGTGTCGTAGTATGACCATTCAATTAATTTTCTATCAATAGCTTCCCATTGTCGACCAATGAAAAAGGATTCCACAACAATGATGTGGAATACATCGAATATTTCTTCGCCATGTGTCATGATCACATTCACAATCCACCGCCATTGACCAATGCACCCATCATACCACTCACATTATCAAGTCCACCATCACCTTATCGGTGAGACCACTAATATCTCCCACCGATACAAATTAGTCATTTTTATTGATATGTATACTATCAACTTAAAGAGGTATTGGTCTTTCGGGGAGACTCGCCAACACCTCCCATTAATACACAAGTTTTTCGTCGATGTTCACCATACACTCTATCCACTGTTCCATTGGAGCATCGCCAAGACATCCTAGAAGGTCTCACCGATGAAAAACACTCCCACCAATCCTTTGGATTGTCCAAGTCATCACTCATACTCTGATCACCCTATCACCAATCATCAAATTTCATACACAACATTGAATTCCACCCTGTCAGTCACCTCCCAGTTAGTCCCACCATGGTCATCTTCCTTGTTGTCACCATATTTCCGGGACCTTAATGCATCTCCCACATATCAACCATGTCTCACTAATCATATTTTGTCAGCCCGTCGGAGGGACTTCCTCCAAAGTCACACTAAAAAACTACCATCATGTCGATATTGCCCCTTCACTGGGACAAAGATGGATGTCCCACCGAAACTACACACTCGCATTGATGAACCCATTACACTCCATCGCCATTAGGTCATCGCTGGGAAACGAAACATGGTCCCACTAAAATACAAATCTCATGTCGATGTAACTCCACTCTACTAACACGATCATTCTGTCACTTGAATGAGTAGACATCTCTTGTCAATAAGCCAAATTTCTACCGACGAGGGAGCAACGCTGACCAAAGGGGATTACACACAGTGACTATATCTAGCATGCATCACATATACACCAAGTGACTAGCTCATATGCACATCATAGTATAAAAATGACTAGCTCATACACACATTATATGTACAATGGTGATTAGATATTATGTACATCACACTAGTACAACCATGATTGGCTCATATGCACATCACATGTATTCATGTGTGAACTAGGTGAATTTCAGCTAATCCATAAAAGTAGTAGGTAGACATCAATCATTAGCATGGTCCAATGATTACTTGTCACTACTCGAACACATTAGAAGTTCACACTTGGGTGGGTCATACAGAACATGATTTATAATAATAATTAGGTTATCTATATAAATATATCACAATCAATAAAGCCATGTGCCTATACATAGAGACCTCTAGATACGAAGTTAGATTTCACAAACACATAAGATTTACATAGAACCAACACAAGATGGCCTTTATCCAACATGTACACATATAATCAAATATTGACTAAAAATTAATCAATCTCTTTCTTCATTGTGCTTACTATATAGAAGTATATTATGTATTAAATACAAGTTATTAGGTTTTCATAACTTAAACAAAACCATCTAATACCCATTTCAGCCTCAAAGTGAAGCAAGTACTAAGAGAGAAGGTCAAACAAATTAGAAACAACCCCCAAACCTTAGAGTTATTCCCCCATAAACTCTCCCCCTATCGAATTGAGGTCACAATGACATCCTTCTTCCAAGGACTACCTTTGTACCCACTTCCAAACAAGATCGAACTAACACACAGTTCTCCTTACATGGTCTCTCAAGGGATTCCTATGCTCAAGTTTCCTCATAATCATGGTTTCATTAATCATTAACACCAAAAAGGGTTCCTTTAAATGATTTGCATCAGTTAATAGTTCTTAACAATAAACAAGGAATTCTAACATAATTACTAATTTAGTAAGCCTAAATTATAACACTTCCATCTAATGACATCAAGTTCTCTAATTAGAACTCACCACATTTATTATTCATAATGCAAAAGTTATGAAAAAGTTCCCAAAATTCTAATCGGGTCAATGGCCACACTGATCACAAATGATAAATTACCTTTACAAAAACCATAGTAGGTAGAATTTGTTATCCTATTCCCTCATACACAAAATGGAAAACCACAAAGAAATTAGTTTCATGTTACTTTAGTGTCTACTAGATATTTTTGTTAGGATTTATCCTTGCTAATCTCTAAGGATAGCGATGAAACTTGGGAGCATTCTACCCTATTGGAGTTTCAAATACAAAGGAAATGAATGGTCACCTCTTAGACTAGTTCAATTACATTGTGAGTTTAGAATTGATTTTTCAATATAGTGTTCAAACCTTGGTACTTTGTTTCAATCTATTAATCAACCACGTATTACTAAAATTATTCGAAACTAATAATTATCCTTGTCCCTTTACTAGCAATAATTACAAACTTGCTCTAAACATAATCAATGTTTGAGTCATACTAGAGATATTTGGGAAACATCATATCCTTCAAATCATTGTACACTCAATAATGTCATTCTTAGACCTTTTATTTCATTTATCTTAAAATGCAATCTCGATACTCTTATATTAACAAGGTATACCCATCGAAAATTCCTAACCTACCATGGATAGTCAACAAAAATAAAATATAAATATCATAAGTTAAACTTGAAAACATCCTTCTTACATAGAAGATGACTATCTGTAAAACCTCCAAGTAGCAAGAAATTTTTATTAATTTTCTTATATGCATGAATACCCATACCACTATAGGATAACAAAACTTATATATAATAGTACATAGATGTTGGATGCAACTTGTACCATAAAGGTTCAATTTAAGGTTCACTCAAATATACTTCTTGTAATTGAAAATATTATCATGCTCTAGGAAAAAAACCATATCATAACATGTTCTTTGATTACCAAATATTATATAGGAATTCATATTTAAAAATCAACCACTAATCTTCTACTTGGACATATTAAATAAAAATTCATTCCTTATATCATTATCTTATAATTATTGCTAATAAGTGTGGTAGGAACCTTTGTCATAGTCTTTAAATTTTTTTCTTCAAGATAAATGTGTCACCTAAGATATAGTGCATTATCCAATTATAAGGAGGAATTCTTATCTTTTATAATAAATATTAAACACATGATAGTATTTTCTAAGGCCATTGTAGATTTTCAGAGTCAATTTTAGAACACTAACATAATTGAAAGAAATGCCCAAGAAAAAGTGGTTGTCAAACCTAATCTATGTCAAAATAAAGGATTAAATATTTTTAATCTTAATTCAACTATAATATTTGAGGACAAACCTCATCTCTAAATTACAAAATTTCTTATAATCATCTCCATACCTTAAATAGTGAACTTAATTTAAAGCTAGTGCATATCAATAATCTTCTTTAGCAATTTTAGAGTAGTTAGAGAAATATCAATAGTACTATATTCATAATCATCTTCATGGTACGTAATGAAATTATCCTTCAATTTGAAACTTATTTTAAAGTATTAGCAAGCAACATAATCATATTCTTTGTCTATTCCACTAAGTGTAACCTTAAATGTAATACCTAAAATTCTAGATGGGTTTAATCAAAAAAGAAAGATAGCTTATAAGAAATTTTGTAGTGTTTTTCCCATAGACACTGGATAGGTTTAATCTTGAAAATATTTTGACTCTAAGAAAACCATTCTTATGCAAAAAAATATATATAATTAATAAAATTAAAAAAAATAAGTACCTGTTTCATTGTTCACTATGCTCCATGAAATCCATATTCTTGATTCATCTTTCAAATTTACCAAGGTAGCTGCAACTCTAATATCTAAAAAAAATTCCATCCTTTATGCTTTAGTAAATGTCTATTTCTTCTCCTAAGTCTCCCATTTTATCTTACGCATAGAGGATGTAGGCTACGTTTGGGAAATTTTCCTACCAATTTAATTTCCTTGAGATATTTTAAAGCCTTTTTCAGCAAATCAATTATGAGAAGATCATGTGTATATCCTTCATCAAAACCTTTTCCTTCCAACCCTTCAATCTTATTCCTATGTCAAGTTCCTTTGCATTTTCCTTTTGTGTTAATATTGTTCTTATATTTTCTATATATGTCACCCCCCTTTAAATCACCTCTATCTATCATATGATGTTGCCAACAGTACCCCTAATCTATCTCACCCAACTTTTAGATACCCTCCTACTCTATTCTCCTCCTATTAATCTTTGTTTCTCACACCCTCATGGTAGCACCTAACTTAGACTACTTGAAATCATGCCTTTATGATAGGTCACAAGTCATTCATCCTTCATGAACCATTATTTCCATGATTTCTTATAAAAAAGCTTTTAAATCCTTTTCAACTAATTCATTTCATTCATATCCTATAATCTGTGCATTCCATGAGATCACATTTTCCCTCTCCATTCTCTTTTCCTCACACCAATATCTTCTTTTCCTATTCCACATACTTTTTCTTCTCTTCTTTCACACTTTTTCCCAGAGGCAAAGGGGTCACAAGGTTTATAGACTCCTAGCACCATTTTCTTTTTTTTTTCATGTGAATTGAAATTTTGGACAATCAAAGTACTGGAATGCCATATCACTGTAATGCCATTGTAGGAACTATCTAGACACAACACCATCATGCCCATATGTGTGATTGAATGAATTGATGGGTGGTAATTTCATGTTCATTTTTTTCATGATGTCCATGCTTCTCATTTAATTTGTCATTAGCAAATTTTATTGTCTAATAATATTGTCTTAATTTTACTAGTGTGGAATCCATACTCATTCCATTACTCCCCCTATAAGGGTGAGTGTAGGATCATGGGGGACCAAAAAGTGGCAATATGACAAAAAATTATTGATGACCTTTTTTATCCAAATTTGATGAAACAAAAAGGGTTTATTGAGAAAGTTGTCAGCTTTCCAAAAATATAAGGTACGCCTTATTTGGAATTAATTAAAGAATTATTATTGATTTTATAAATACATTATGACCAAAGTCCTAATTGATAAGTTAATTGAAAAAATCTACAATTCTTAAACGATTTCACATTTTCTGAATCCAAAAGATGTAGCACATTCTATGCTTCCCATACTATAGGATAAAAAAAAGAAAAAATGAATTTCATAAATTTTAGACCAAGTTATGGTGGTTAGACAATCAAGTTTTAATATTTTTAAAATGTTTTAATAAAAAATTCATAACTAATTATTTACTTGCAAAAAAATTACAAAAAAAATGTTGTAGATCTGAGCATGTGTCCTCTACTTATAATAAAAATTTCAAACAAATATATTACTTTTTTCTTGTACTTAGATTGGTCAAACATACACCTACATTTTATTTTTTCCTAAAAATTTAGTACTACTGCATTGAAATTTTAGATTTTCACCAAATAGATTTACTTTTTTGTAAAAAGGAATAGTGTCTTAGAAACTGCATCCAATTTGCTACAAATTTTGTTCTTACATATTTTTCAAATTATGTTAATAATTTATTCAATTTTTTTTATGTCAAGTTGACTAAGTCTATTTTTTTGAATTTTCATTACCACTTAAGGGCCTAGTTTGGACCCCCATGATCCTGCACTAACCTATAACCATTTGGTATTCTTTGACTTCATGGGATATGATAACAACATGATAATTTTTTGTAACTTTATTTCTATAAAATCAAGCACATAAGTAGTTGTTGACATTGGCTATCATTACCTTTGTCTTGCTTGCTAAAGTTGAGTATCTCTTGTTATTTTGATATGTACATAGATGAAGCATGGATTAAAATGTGTTGTTAGATAGAGTGGAATTGGGGAGCTTGATATTTCAAAAAGCCTTGCTCAGAGATTCTACAATTTTACTGTAATCTTTATTTTATGAGATAATGCATTGAGTGTATGAATGCTTTTGGAGGGCTTTCTAATAGATGAAAGTTCGTTGATTTTAAATTCAAATTTTTAGAGGTCAAATTTGTGTGATTTTAAATTTAAATTTTTAGAGGTTGAATTTGTGTGATCACAAATGGAAAATTACCTTTACAAAAACCATAGTGGGTAGGATTTGTTATCATATTCACTTGTACACAAAATGGAAAAACACAAAGAAATTGGTTTCATGTTACTTTAGTGTCTACTAGATATTTTTGTTAGGATTTATCCTTGTTAATCTCTAAGGCTAGTGATGAAACTTGGGAGCATTCCATCCTATTGGAGTTTCTAATACAAAGGAAATGAATTTCCACCTCTTAGAATGGTTTAATTACATAGTGAGTCTAGAATTGATTTTTCAATATAGTATTCAAACCTTGGTACTTTGTTTCACTCTATTAATGAACCACATATTACTAAAATTACTCGAAATTAATAATTGTCCTCATCCCTTAACTAGCAATAATTACAAACTTGCTCTAAACATAATCAACATTTGAGTCATACTAGAGATATTTGGGCAACATCATATCCTTCAAAACATCATACACTCAATAATAATAATAATGTCATTCTTAAACCTTTTATTTCATTTGTCTTAAAATGTGATCCCAATACTCTTATATTAACAAGGTATACCCCTCTAAAATTCCTAACCTACCATGGATAGTCAATAAAAACAAAATATAAATATCATAAGTTAAACTTCAAAACATCCTTCTTACATAGAAGATGACTATATGTAAAACCTCCAAGTACCAAGGAAATTTCATTAATTTCCATAGATGCATAAATACCCATACCATTATAGGATAAAAAACCTTATATCTATAATAGTACCTAGATGTTGGATGTAACTTGTACCATGAAGGTTCAATTTAAGATTCACTAAAATATACTTCGATTGTAATTTCAAAATACTATCATGTTAGGACAACAACCATATCATAACATGTTCTTTGATATGATTACCAAATATTATACGAGAATTCATATTTAAAACTCAACCACTAATCTTCTACTTGGACATATTAAATAAAAATTCATACTTTATGTCATTATCTTATAATTATTATTATTAAGTATGGTAAGAACCTTTGTCATAGTCTTTAAATTTTTTTCTTCAAGATAAATGCATCACCTAAGATATATAGTGCAATATCCAATTATAAGGAGGCATTCTTATCTTTCATAATAAATACTAAACAAATGATAGTATTTTCTAAGGCCATTGTAGATTTTCAAAGTTAATTTTAGAACACTAACATAATTGAAAGAAATGCTTAAGAAAAAGTGGTTGTCAAACCTAATCTATGTCTAAATAAATGATTTTCTTTTTAATCTTAATTCAACTATAATATTTGAGGACAAGCCTCATCTCTAAATTACAAAATTTCTTATAATCATCTCCATACCTTTAATAGTGCACTTAAGTTAAAGCTAGTGCATATCAATAATCTTTAATAATTTTAGAGTAGTTAAAGAAATATCAATAGTACTATATTCATAATCATCTTCATGGTATGTAATGACATTAGCCTTCAATTGGAAACTTATTTTCATGTCTTAGTAGGCAACATAATCATATTCTTTTTTGATTCCACTAAGTGTAACCTTATGTAATACCTAAAATTCTAGATGAGTTTAATAAAAAAGGAAAGATAGCCTATAAGAAAGTTTGTAGTGTTTTTCCCATAGAAATTGGGATAGGTTTAATCTCGAAAATATTTTGACTCTAAGAAAACCATCCTTATGCAAAACAAAATATATAATTAATAAAAAAACTAAGTGCTTGTTTCATTGTTCACTATGCTCCGTGAAATCCATATTCTTGATTCATCTTTTACATCTAGCAAGGTAGTTGCAACTCTAATATCAAACAAAATTTCCCTCCTTTATTCTTTAGTAGACGTCTATTTCTTCTCTTAAATCTCCAATTTTATCTTATGCACAGAGGATGTGGGCTACGTATGGGGAATTTTCCTACCACTTTCATTTGCTTGAGATATTCTAAAGCCTTTTTAACCAAATCAATTATGAGAAGATCATGCATATATCCTTCATCAAACCCTTTTCCTTCCAACCCTTCACGTCTTATTCCTATGTCAAGTTCCTTTGAATTTTCCTTTTGTGTTAATGTCATTCTTAGATTTTCTCTACATGTCATCCCCCCCTTAAATCACCTCTATCTATCACATGATGTTTGGACAACGACGCCCAAAATCTATCTCACCCAACTTTTAGATGCCCTCCTACTCCATTCTCCTCCTATTAATCTTTGTTGCTCACACCCTCATGGTAGCACCTAACTTAGACTACGTGAAATCATGCCTTTATGGTGGGTTACGTCATTCATCCTTCATGCACCATTATTTCCATGTTTTCTTGTAAAAAAGCTTTTAAAGCGTTTTCAACTCATTCATTTCATTCATATCCTACAATCTGTGCATTCATGAGATCACATTTTCCCTCTCCATTCTCTTTTCCTCACACCAATATATCTTCCTTTGCTATCCCACGTACTTTTTCTTCCCTTCTTTCACACTTTTTCCTACAGGCAAAGGGGTCACAGGGGTTTATAGACTCTTGGCACCATTTTCTTTTTTTTTCATGTGACTTGAAATTTTGGATGATCAAGGAACTAGAATGCCATATCTCTTTAATGGCATTGTTGGAACTATCTAGACACAACACCATCATGCCCATATGTGTGATTGAATGCATTGATGGATGGTAATTTCGTGTTCCTTTTTGTTCATTTTTTCATGGTGTCCATGCTTCTCATTTAATTTGTCATTAGCAACTTTTATTGTGTAATAACATTGTCTTAATTTTACTAGTATGACACCCATACTCATGCCATTACCCCCCCTATAACCATTTGATATTCTTTGACTTCACGGGATATGATAACAACATGGTAGTTTTTTGTAAATTTATTTCTACAAAATCAAGCACATAAGTAGTTGTTGATATTGGCTATCATTACCTTTGTCTTGCTTTCTAAAATTGAGTATCTGTTGTAAGTTTGATATGTACGAAGATGAAGCATGGATTAAAATGTGTCATTACATAGAGTGGAATCGGGGAGCTTGATATTTCAAAAGCCTTGCATAAAGATTCTACAAGTTTACAATAATCTTTATTTTATGAGATATAGTCATGTTAATGTGGAGCATGACTATTTGAACATAGTAGAAAATAATAGACAATAAATATCAAATGTCTAAAAATATAGATAAATACAAATAAGACATGATGAAATATATAAATAAAAAAGACAAAAAATAAATAAAATGATCTGATTTTTCAAAAATACAACATTTGTTGATATATAATTATACTCCCCTAGAATAATCCAAAACTAAATAAAAATTAACTTTAGTATAAAAAACTACAACGGTGAAATCCCCTGGCTTTAAAATTCAAATTAGAATGCAATGAAAGCATCACAACCTGTATTCAGAAAAAAAGCAGAAGAAAGCATCGGTAGGAAGCCATAACGGTAGGGTACAATTCTCTTCAAATACATTATCCATTCTTTTCATGTTCTCAATTTCTACAAATTACTCTACATTTCCTTTCTTTTCCATTTGTTGGTGATAACACCCAAAAGCTTCATTTGCAGTAGCTTTTGTAGAGTTGAGATCTTATTTTGTTAAAATGGGTGTTGATGAAGGCCCTGATACTGTTGAGTGTTGGTGGCAATCATCATATTGTGGAGATCCCTGTGCATAAAGATTGATTCTCCTTCTTCTCCGAAGAACCCACTCGAAGACATTGCAGATAGCAGGGGCAATCATCTTCTGCTCATGGTAGAGGGAAGAGGAAATTGTTGCTCATCACATTGAATTGAAAGAGTCAAGGATTGAGAGGATCGGATTTCTTCCGACTTTCTTGATTCTTTTTTCTTGTCAAGGAATTTGTCTAGCACTTCTTTTTTAACGCTCCCACTAAAAGCTCCCACTAAAGAGAATGCTCAAGCGTGGAAGTTAAATTAGGAACTCTCAGATTGTGCTTTGAAGCCTCCTCCTATGGTCTTTCAAGTCAATTTAATGCAGCTAAATAGTTGGTAACGTTATTGAATGTGGGGTGATTAATATTTAATAGTAGAAGAATTTACAGCCCATTTTTCCTAGAAGACTTGCTGCTTTGATGGCTATTCTAGAAAATATTCAGGCCTTGAGGTATGTCATCATTTTTTTAATGCAGATTATTATGTTTCTTATCGAATGGAGATGTTTATTTTGCGGCTTGAACAAAATAGGGTTTGTTTTTCATATTAATTCATTTTGCAACAGTTTTTGAAACACTTGAACAATTATTTAATCATCCCTAGCTTTCGCTCATACTCACCACGCTTCTGTTTTGCATAACATAATAGGTTTTTTTTCCAACATGCAATAATGCTTTATGGTTGGTGATGGGTAAATAGTGTGGCCAATCGATGCAAGTTACCTCTTATATTTGGAAATTAGAAAACATTAGCGTTCAACACCAGAGGTGCCTGCCAAATTTCACATCTGCGCTGACATTCCCGTACCCATATTCTCATTCAATGTTCTAGTGTATTTTACTGATCTAATATATCTAGATAGCTTCTGGCTCTCCAGCTTGACTGTCATCTTGCAGGAACTTGAATTTGAGATGCTTGCATTGTGAAGGAAAACTTGATTATATATACTTATCTTGTCCTGTTCACACTACAAATTCTAGGTTCTCATAAATGTTTTCGTCAATGGCTTCATATTTTTTCATCTTCCCCTTTCTTCATGTTCGTCTTCCTCTTTTTCCCAATATGAAATCAACATAATGACAGATTTACAGTTTAATGGTTTGTATGGGCCTTGGTATGCGTCCTTTTAGGGTTTCCATTAGTCTGTTGTAAAGTTATGAAAAAGTATTTTAAAAAGTCAAGAGTGCATGTGCACATTAGGATCTGTAGACATTGTCAGGATGGCAGCAAACCCATTTTGTGCATATTCTGCAATCATAACATTGAGATAGCAGGGGCAATCTTCTTCTGCTCATCACATTGAATTGAAAGAGTCAAGGATTGAGAGCATCAGGTTAGAGATCTTCCGACTTTCTTCATTCTTTTTTCTTCTCAAGGAATTTGTCTAACACTTCTTTTTTAACGCTCCCACTAAAGAGAATGCTTGATCAATCGTGGAAGTTAAATTAGGCCCTCTCAGATTGTGCTCTGAAGCCTCCTCCTATGGTCTTTCAAGTCAATTTCATGCACCTAAATAGTTGGTAACGTTATTGAATGTGGGGTGATTAATATTTAATCGTAGAATAATTTACATGGAATTTATGTGTAGTGGAAGAGTAGAAGTGAAATGTCTGATTCACTTTCTTGGAAGACTTGCTGCTTTGATGGTTGCTCTAGAAAATATTCAGGCCTTGAGGTATGTCATCAACTTTTACCTTGTTTTTAAGATGTTCTTAGAATAAGATTTTATTTATTTCCTATGAATATGTCCAGCATGATGGTTTTATTCAATATGTCCTATTCTCTATAGTAGTTCAAAAGTTCAATAATATGTTGTACAATTGATTTTGTTGATTAAGTCGAAGGACTTCTTGTTTGATTAAGTCGAAGGACTTCTTGTTTCTTTATAACCAGAGATATGAGTAACTGCCTCTCCCCTGTTGCTGAATCGAATATATCACCAGTGGAAACTCAATTGTCATAACTAGCCCACATACCCAACTTATTTCGAAGCTCATGGGCTTTTTTTTTACTTGAACCAATTTTTTGAAGATAAGCTTCCTCCATGCTTGCTGACACAGATCTAAATGAGTTCCTCTGATTTTTTATTCAATCAAGTCTATGATTATAGTTCTCTAATTTCAGCTCTAGAGATTCAATTTCAATAGTCAGTTCTTCAAAAAAAATTCTTAAATGTGTTTGTTCATGGCTAATCAAATGCATTTGAGTTTGCAAGGCTCTTGAGAGAGATGTTAGACATAATCTTTCATATTCCACAGGGCTCTTGAGATATAAATAATAAAATAGCTCTGTATTTCTCTCACATATCATAATAGACTTTTACTTCCAAACATATAAGCCTTTACACAATGCTACAGACTACACAAAGAGGAATAAAATAGGGAGAAAACCAGGAAGCATAAAGAGGATTGAACTAGCTTAAAAACCAGGAAGCATGCTAATAAAACTAAAGCTAAAAAAAGCTAAATGTTGTCTGTAATATGTGGGTCAGCAATATCTTCGTTCTCCTCATGATCAAGGGGGTGACCTTTAATTAGAGTCTCAAATCTGTAAAACATCCTTTTACAAGAGTTTTGGTGAAGATATCAGTTATTTGTGCAGATGTAGGCTAAAAGTGCAGTTCTATTTGTCCATCTTGGATTAAATCTCGAATGAAGATGTCCACTAAAGATAATCATAGTATGACTGTTATTTGGAAACTGTTGATAATAAGTCCTTGGTCAAATATGGGTTGATCCTATAAGGACCATTAGCTTAGTTGGTAGGGCACTCTAGGAACAAAAGGAAGGTTTTAGGTTTGAGTCCTACCTAGTCCATGAAAAGTTCAACATAGATATTAGAGCCAGACCAGATTAGGAACTCCAAGCATTATATTAGAATGGCTTAAAGAAGGTGTTTGTAATTGGTGATAATTAATGCATGAGCTTCACCGCCATGCTCCATGCGTCTTCACTGCAATGTGCAGCTCTATTTTTAGACAACTAGTTTAAGAAATAGTCTGCATTTAAATTAGTTTTAAATAATTGTTTGTAAGTGCATGTCATCCCCTGCATGCAAGGCTGCAAACTATTTTTATTTAGACGCCGCAACCCTTATAAAATACTGCCTTCTTGTACTGTTTACTCGGGCCAGAATAAAACCTCTATATTGAGTTGAATCATGATGTAATTTGTTTGAATGAATAAAAGATTCTTGTTTATTGTCTGTGTGTTTCAAATTCTACAATAATAAGTCAAACCCGGACCGTTGTGATAAAATTATGCAGCAACTATTGCCTTCTTTCGTCCATAGAAATCATTGATATACCCTCTTACTACCGATCCAGTAATAGTTGCTGCAATTGTCACACTCACTATAGTCTCCTGCAACAATAATAAAACCGTTCAGAGAAGCTAATTACAGGCTTGCATGAGAAAACCGTATATACCTCTCTTAAAATAGATTGGGGGTAGTAATGTAAAAGGGAGTCTGCAAAATAAGAAGAATCTATGTTTAGATATAAGGTAAGTCATGAAATTTGGCACGTTTTACTACCAGCAAGAGTGTAGAGAGCAGCACCAGATATCACTCCTGCAACCAAAAGTAAAAACAGACAAATAGCAGAAAATAGAATATAGCATTAGTAATAGTGAAAATTGTCATTACAAAGATTAGGGATTAACTGGTGGAAGCACTAGAATATTCTCACATCACAGCTAACAATAGCTATCCTACCAACTAATCTGTGATCTCTGCTATCTTCCCCTATCTACCTTAATTTATAATTCTGCCAATCACCCAATACCGGCTAGTAGTTGTTTTCCTTTATTGTGGATTTCTAGAGTAGCTTTCTGCCTAATGGATGGGGCATATTCTGCTTTCCAAGGCATGTTTGTACTATGGATTTCTACAACAGTTTTCTGGCTCATAGACAGAGTATATTCTGTTATCCAAGGTTTGTCCCATACAAAAGGAATTGTGCATCAAATATTTCTCTCCACATTAGCCACCTTAATGGATTCTAGCCTGCTTAACTTTCTTGAATATAGCATGGTGAGTACATCTTCCAGATCCCATGGATACAATCATATCGACCTTCCTAGAGCATATGACTGTTACCCAAAACTGCTACAATTTTTAAACTGTGCTGCTAATTTTCTCCCTTTTGCATGTAATTCTATCACATCCACAC